>CAUYUJ010021387.1:121421-139887 GCA_963575745.1 Prorocentrum cordatum
GCTCCTCCTCCTCCTCCTCCTCTACTTTCTGATCCCCCTGTATCCACGAGCTGCTTAGTCATTGTGGCTTTCGCGCGCCCTTGCTGAAGGCGGCACCGCCATGGCGGGAATCGCGCTTACCGCTTGAGCAACGGGGCCTGCCCAGCATGTTGCAGGGCGGGGCGAGCACGCCGCCGAGTGAGCTGCCGGCGCCAGCCAGGCCGCCGACGGTCTAGACGTTGGCCCGAGAGCTGGCAGACGCAACCAGACGCGGGACGGCGCTCGAACGTTCGCCACCGCAGCTTGGAAATGGAAACACACTCCTTCCTGTTCGCGGGGGCGTCGTGGAGCAGTTCTGGCGGAATACCCCCGCAGGAGCGGCCACGAGCAACCGCTACGCCGGGAACGGGGGCAACCAATTCAAGGACCAGAGTGGCACGCCAGAGGGCGACGACGCGACGCACGCCATGACAGAGACTCGCCGCAGACTTGAAAGCAGCGTGCGAGATCCACCTCGTGCGGCCTTCTACGGAGACTGCGCAGTGACCTGTGAGGCCCCGAACGGGGATCAGGCGGACGCCCAGTGCAAGCAGTGGTGGTGGAAGAGAACACCAAGCTGGCGCAGGAGCAGAAGGGCAGCCACATCGCCGAGAGGCTGGGAAGAAGTAAGGAGGTACACGGAGCCTTGGACGACGAGGCCGAGCTGGTCCTGGCGGCAGGCCTTGCCGCGCTCTCGCCGCTTCCCGAGCTCCAGCAGAACGCCGTCAACGGGAGTTCGCGCTACAGGATTAAAATGAAGGGGCCCTGGATCACACACAAATAAATAGACACTAATAACAGGATCCCCCACATTTCCCCATATTTTCTGGGTCGTTGTCTTCCCCCCCACTTCCCATATTTTCTCATATTATCGGGGGAATCGACGGTTAATTGTGTCTGTGCGTGTTCCCCTCCTGATAGAAGCACAACAAGATGAAGAGGAAGGGTCAGGCCAAAAACGCGCAGAAAGGACAGGACGGAGAGAGGCCGCCACAGGGAGGCGGCTGAGGGGCTCAGGAGTGGAGTGCGACGACCTCTCTGAGGCGCCCTTCGGCGAGGACCGGATCCCCACGCTCCAGGGCGAGGTGGGCACCTTCTCTGAGCACTCCCACCTGGACGCTTGCGAAGAGGAGGTCTGCGCTGGCGCGAGAGGTGCTGACAGTCGCTCGCAGCGCAACAGCGGGATAGCCGTGCGGTGCCACAATTACAACCCGTCGGAGATGGCCCCGATGTTCGCGCACAGACTCGCCGTCGATCATGCGGTGGCCCTCCTCCTCCTCCTGCCTCCCCTCCTCCTCCTCCTCCTCCTCATGCCTCCTCCTCCTCCTCCTCCTCCTCCTCCTCCGAGTGCCTCCCCCCCCTCCTGAGCTGGCCCACGATGGGGGGGAACCGTGGCCCGGAAGCGACGGCACGTGGCCGATGCACGGGCGAGGGGTGGCCCACGGAGAAACGCCGTTCTCCTGGGCAGCCCAAAGGCAGGCCCCCGTCGGCGCGGGCTGGGCCCTTCGGTGTCGCTGCTCGCCCCGCCTCCCCCCCCCCCCCCTCCAGCCGGCTCCCCGCGGCCGGCGCCCCTGACCTCCCCCTGCCTCCGTTCGCGTGAAGGGAGCGGGTTCTGAATGTCGGGCCCAACACGGGCCAAGAGGGCCCCAAGACGATCCAGGAGGGCCCCGAGTCGTCGAACGATCGTTCCAAGGCGCCCAAGATGGCATTCAGACGGCCCAAGATGTCTCCAAAACGCCCCAAGAGGCCTCCAAGAGGGCACCGAAGAAGTAAAAGTTGCCCCATTCCCTGAGAAAAACGTATGCTTTAAACAGATTCGCCTCTTGCGCTTTCATACCGTGCAAGACTGCCCCAAAAAAACCTACGGCAGGTCCGTGCCGTGTCGACCCTGGCGTTGGTTCCTGACACCGCGCTGGATCGTTCAACTTTGAACGATCGGCCGTCTCCGCAACGTCCGATCGTTCAACATCGACCGATTCTGGGCCGCCGTCGGCGTTCAACGTTGAACGTCGGCGGCGGGGTCGCCGCCGGTCGACACGACGCGAACCTACCGTAGGACAGCTCCAAGACGGCCAAAGAAGCCCCGATGACGGCCCCAGAGGGCCCCCGGACGGCGCCAAGAGAGGGCCCACGTGGGAAACCCGAACCCACATTTCCAGCCTTCGGCCCCAGGACGCCCCCGGGTTGCCTCCAGAAGCCCCCAGCACGCCCCAAGAAGCCCCCAGGGAGCCCGAACAGAGCCCCCCAAACGCCCCCAAGAACCTCCTAGGAATCGGACGAGCCTCGTGGAATGCAGTCCTGGACGCGCAGTAGATTGTAGAGGGGTCGGCGGATGTGGCGTAACAGGCGGCCCAAGAGTACCCCAAGACAGTATCCAAAGGGACCAGACAGCGCCAGAGCGCCCCCAAGACGCCCACACGGGGCTCCGAGACCTCCCAGAGGCCCCCACGAGGCCTCCCAGACGCCCCCGCGAGGACCCAAGAGGCCCCAAAGAGGCCTCCAAGGGGCCCACAAGAGAAATTCCCAGAGGCCCGACAACGACTGGACTGTACGTGCTCCAGACGTACACCCCGCGAAGCGAGAGGAAGCATCATCCCCCTCGTTGCCACCCCCGAGAATGGCACGAATCCTGGACCCCGGGCCCTTCCCCGGGACCAGTTCTCCATCCCGAGCCGCTGCTTTCCGACGGCCACGGGGCCGAGGGAGGGCCCCCCAGGAGTTCGAGAACGGCGAAGGGCCTCCAGACCAGTTTGCTTCACGGCGACTCCTGCTGCGGCGGTCGACGTTTTATCCACGCGAATACGCGCACCAAAAGCTCTGCAAGTGGGCGGGGTGGGGGTACTGGTATGGGCACAATTCCAGCCCGTGGCCCCAATCTGCTCATCCTTCCCCATCCCCACTGGCGACCAGGAGTGGGGAGCAGCAGTAGCGGCAGTGATCGGACGGCGATCCCCGACCTGCCCCCCCCAGCACCCTGAGGGACAACGATCGGGGGGAGAAAGGGGAGGGGGAGGAG
The DNA here is from genome assembly GCA_963575745.1 of Prorocentrum cordatum. NCBI lineage: Eukaryota > Dinophyceae > Prorocentrales > Prorocentraceae > Prorocentrum > Prorocentrum cordatum. Next base: position 124,456 of record CAUYUJ010021387.1, read on the forward strand.
GAGGGGGAGGAGTGGGAGGAGGGGGAGGAGTGGGAGGAGGAGGAGAAGTGGGAGGAGGAGGAGGAGGAGGACCTGGAACCGGCAATGCACCGCCGATCAGTCGGCGCTCGGCCCCCAGTGGCGACTCCGCACTTTCGCGGGCGGGCTGGGCCGTCGGGCACCTCTCGGCGGTTGGGGGGCTTTCGGGGTCGATGCGCCCCCTCACTGAGCAGATCGCCCCCTCTGGCTCTCGGGGCATCGCTCGGGTCTCCGGCGGCCGCGCGGGACGATTCTGCGGCAACTCCGGGACGCCGCCGGGGAGGCGCAGCCGCTGGAGCACATCCCGGGCCCGGAGCACAGCGGCGAGGCGACGAGAGCGTCCGACAAAACCTCGAACCTCGGAGCACGGTCCCCAACTGGGCCTCCCTCGGGGGCGTCCAAGATGGGGCCCGAACAAATGCGGTCAGAGGATGAAGGCGCATCGCCAACGGATCGCCGATGCATCTGACTACCTACCAGACCACCCCAACCCAACCCGAAGACCCGAATTTCGGGTTGGGGGGGGGTACGGGTTCCATATGTGTTTTCTCGATGTTCCCCGACCCCCCCCCCACTGGAAATCGAGGGTAAATCTGAGCCTTCGGGTTGGGTTGGGGTGGTTTGGCGGGCGGTGAAAGAGGGCGGCAAGGCAAATGAGAAACCGCAAAGCGAGCTTCACGGCTACGCCGCAACGGGTTGGACAGCCTGCGCTTGCCAAACACGTGAGAAACCTACCGCTCAAAATTGCCCCTCTGGGCCCGCCTTGGGACGACACGGGGGGCAAAAGCGCGGGGGGGAGTAGAACGAGAAGGGGCGGAAATCAGGAAAAAACGGAGGAGGAAGAAAGGAGGGAACCTGGACAGCCACGTTGTATGCGCAGCCCTGATGGTCAACCAATCATTCATGGAAAGCGCGCAGCTGACGCCAGGAACAGATCCGAGCAACGAAAAAAACACCAGCGTTCTGGACCTGGGCAGGGGTAGGGAGGAGGGAAGCGAGGAGCTGGAAAAGAGAGAGAGGAGGAAGGAGTGAAATTGAATGGACTGGTGAGCTTACCCATCGGTCGGAAGAAGTAGGTAGAAACATGAAGTAGGAAGGCGTTGGAAATAGATTGGGTGTCTGCAGGCCCCCCAAAGAGGAAGGAAAGGTGAAGCCACTCGATCATTGAAGCAGGAAGGCGCTTGAAGTAGACTGGAATCCGGGAATCCAAAAATACCGAGTTTCAACGACCGATGGGTACCCCCCCTTCTGCAGGGCATCAGCGCACGCGCGATCCCTGAAAGGCCGGGCGACTGTCGAGCGGAAGCTTGTTCAGCTATGCGGGGCCAAGCCGAAGAGAGCAGGGCCTACGGCGGCGACGGCGCGAGACCGGAGCGGACCCCGACACGGGGGGCGGCCCGCGCACACGGGCAATCCACTGCACAGCAACGGCCCCGCGCTAGCCATCGGCAAAGAGCATGTGAGTGAACTGCAACTCTACCTACCACTTGTCTCGGGGTGCTATTAGTTGCAATTAGCAGCTCGCCCGGGCAGTACTTGTCTCGGGGTGCTGTGGTGGGAAAGACTGTCATGAAGCAGCAGTTCCTCTTTCCTGTCCTCGTCCTCCGCCTCCGTCCTCCTCATCCTCTCCACTCCTCTGCTCCTCCCGTGGCGCCGCTGCGAATTCGCCATACTTATATATTTGAGTGTTGCCCTCCTGGAGGGCGCCGAACCCACCAGTGCTTGTGAGATCACCCCGCCCAGGTCTGTTACTGTCAGGGGTGGCGATGGCGCCCAGGCCAAATCCCCGGCTTCGACCAGTTGGACTGTTTCCGGGGCGGTTGGGAGCGTTCAATGTGTTGGGTCGAGGAGGCTGCAGGAAAGGTCCACCGACACCATCTGCTCGGACCTCGGACCTCATTTGGAGGCATAAATCCCATCGTACACCTTGCCCCATCTATACGGTGGATAGTTTCCAGATCATATTTGCTGGAGTAGACAACGCGGCAACTCATATTTACACCAGGGCTGGCTTCAACATATCTCCCAGGACGCTGCCCAGTATCACATCGAATAAGAAGATTTATGATAGGATTGCGTTGGTCAAGGTCAAGACGGGGAAGACAACACTTGGCTGATTCAATGCACACGCGCCACATAATCGAAAGCCCTTGCAAGAAAAAACTGCATGTCTCGATGTCTGGATACAGAATACAGACGTTGCTCTGCTGCTCTGTGAACCAAGGGGAACAGATCGCTTGAGATTTCAACGCCAAATTGACGGTCCAGAGCCACGGCGAGGACTACACAATAGGTTTGCACAGCTTGGGAAGCAAGGCGCTACACGGAGTGGAAATACCGAAAGACTCGTTCCCAGAGTTCTGCAATGGTACTGGGCCGATCGCAGCAAACACTTTCATGAACAACCCCTCGACAAAAAGTAACCCACATGGAAAAGCTGTTTCGGCAGCAACAGCTGCGTCACTGGAACCGCCGCGAAAACGAATTGGGTGGAACAGCAGATTGCCGACAGCACCTGGAACACTCTGAAAAACTGGTGCCGGGCAAAACCGCGCACGCAAGGTAAGATGCGGAATCTAGCGGGCGAGCTGGTCGCCAGCGAAAACACAGCTGACTGCGCGGCGAAATCTGGATCAACTGCAATGGAAAGTTCGCACCGCGGAACTCACAGCTAACGAAGTACCAGGGCCAGCCCTCCTGGTCATCGGCACGCCGTTCTCGCAGGCTGAAGTCGGAGCCGCTGTCAGGAAACTAAGATACAAACTGAAAAGTGGGAGGCTGTTTCACAAAATCTAGGGGGGGCGCTGGCTGACGGGCCTCTACATCGCGCGCTGGGCAGAAGAGAGCATCCCAACAGACTGAAAGGCATCTGCAAGTACCTCCATGTCCAAGAACAACCAAGAAAATTTGAACCGAACTGGTAACCGTGAACCGGCGGCCCCTGCAACCGAACCGCCCAAACCGGAACCAAAACCAGACCGGCTGAAACTGAACCGGCTGATTCGAACCGAACCGGCCGATGGAAACGGGCCCGAACGGTCAACCCGAACCGGCGGAACCGAACCGGCCTGCCAAGAAGCCTTCATGACCGCTCAAGAGGGCCCCAAGACGGGTTCCGTAAAGTCCCAGCGGCCGACGGTTCCAGGAGGGCTCCTGGACGGACCGAGAGGGCTCCAGGACGGCCCAAGGGAGCCCCCAGAGGCCCCCCAGAGAGTTCCGAGACGCTCCCCGACCGATGCTACAACCGAGGGGTACGTTGTAGCATCCGTTGGGGCCCTGTTACGACCCCAACGAAACGGCCCAAGAGAGCTCCGCCAGCGCGCCCCCAGAGGCCAAGAAGCTCGGAGGCGGCCCCCCGACGGAAGGCCTCGGCGAGCCGTTGTCGGGCCTTCAGACCTGGGGCCCAGACCTGGGGCCCGAACCTTAGGTCTGGACCTGAGTTCTGGACTTGGGGCCCGGAGCTGAACTCCGGACCTGATGTCCGGACCTGGACTTCTGACCCCCATGCCCCTCCAGAAAGCGGACCCCAAACCCCTCGCGGCTCCCAGACCCCCAAGACCCCTCGGCCCCGGGACCCGATCGGCCCGCGCGGCCCGACGACGACGGCGGCGGCCGGGCGGTGGCGGCCACGCGGTGGCCGCCGACGGCGATGACAACGGCGGCGGCGAGGCGGCGAAGCTTCTTGGCGCATGACGCCGTCGGGGCAGGCGCCGTCAGCGATCGCGCAGTCGGGGCGCTGTCGTCGTCGCCGCCATCGCCTCTTCCCCTTCCTGCTCACGTTTGTTCCTGGGGCGTTTCGATCCGCAGCCGCAACGCGCAACCTGCAACGCACTGCGCGCCAACCTTTCGATGTTCCGAACCAAACCACCCGAAACCGAACCGCCCAAGAGAACAAAAAAAAACACGAAACGGCTCAAACCGAACTGGCGCCGAACCCGAGCCGCTACAACCGAACCGGCCCGCTGCCACACCGACCCGAACAGGCACCGTGCTGAGCAAAGGCGCAGTGGACAAATGTAAAATCAATAGACCCATCGGCCTGCTTGTTTTTCGTATATATATATATATATATATATATATATATATATATATATATATATAAAAGAGAGAGGGAGAGAGAGAGAGAGAGAGACTAGTTGCAAGCCTCGTGCTCCGACGCCTCCAAGAAGCAGAAGCTATAGACCAGCTCACTCCGACGCAATTTGGGTTCCAGCGCGGGCGCGGCGCATCAGACGCAGCGCATGCAGTGTGGCGACGCGTCGAAGCAGCTGACACACGCGAAGCAAATTGAGTAGCAGCCCGTGAACTGGATTGGAAAAAAAATTAAGACTCGATCAACCCCAGGGCCGCCTTCGAAGCTGCAAGGATATTCGGTGCTCCGCAAAGGCGTCTGAACATGATTGGTCACATTCTTGAACCAAGGACTTTCTACGCGACGGAGGGGGCGCGCAAATCCCAACAACGACGCCAATGTCCGCAAATCTCCCAGGGTTGCCCACGGCGCACGAGACCGACCCACTCGACGAGGCCGACCACGACCTCCAACATCTCACTGGAGCAGCAGCCTCGCCGGAGCAACGCGCCCAGCGCGGCCCCCGGAGCCGCCGCGGGCCCCCGCGCTCGATGGACATGCGCCGGCGCCACCCGAGCCCCGGCCCGACCAGAACACCGTCGGCGGAGGCGCCCAACTCTTCGTGGAACGCGAGCCCCCGGGCGCACAAGAGGTAGCCGCGTCGTAACGGAGCCCAATCACTAGCGAGAGGTCGCGACCGAAGATGTAGAAGTGGCCCGCGCAACCGGCGAGGACTGCGGCGGAGGCCGACAGCAACGCCGGCTCGGCCATCATCCACGACTGGAAAGCCCGCGAATCCCGCCACAGCGATAGCTCGCATGGCGACGGCCTTGCAGGAGCGAGTGGCCCACGACCAACCCATGGACGAAGCGCGGCCCAGGGCCATTGCTCGCCTGGATGGCCTGGCCACCCACCTCGGCGATGCCCGCGAGAATTTTGGGCGACAGCGCCGGCAACGCGAACTGGTCCTCCACGCCCGACGCGGGCCGCAATCGGCAAGAGGCATTGCAGAGGGCCCCGCTCGCTACGTAGACCACGAGCTTGCCCGACTCAGCCGATGAGACCGCGGCCGCAATCGGCAGCGCGAGCGGGCGGAGCTGGATGGAAGAAAGCGCCAGCATGCCTGATGCGCTGCTTCTCCGACCTCTTATTCACGAAAAATAGACGCCCATCATGTGCTTGGCAGACGCAGCCACCTCGAAGCGCTGCGTGCCACCACGATGACGCCGACGCACAAACTCACCATGCAAAACTGGGCCCCGCGCCAGACGAGGGCCAACGAAAGGTCCGCGAAGGCAAGCGCGGCAGGCCCCAGACAACGCCTCTCCGGGCGCCTTGAGCCAAGTGTGTCGCCAGTCCCTCGCCAAGTCAGAAACGCCCTGAGCGAGGCAGCACACAAGGTCAGCTGGGCACGCCCCAGTGCCAGGCCAGGAAACAAGCTCCTTGGAGTACGGGGCGCGCCGCCGTCGTCGGAGTAGACAGGAGCCGCTGAGAAGATCGCGAAGGCTTCTTCACACCAAAGTGTTCACTCGGCATCGCGTCCATGCCTAAGTAGCAGTCCTCTCAAGAGTCCAAGCTGGTCTGCTACGCCATCATCGACCACTGCAGCAGGAAACCGGAGCGACGTACCCGCTGTCGAACAGCACGACGGGGGCGGTGGGCGGCGACACGGGTCGACAGCCAGGCCACGTGCGGCAACGGAAAAGCATCTCGGCGACGTGGACCACCGAGGGCGGCACGACCGCCGCGAAAATAGACCGAGTGCTCGAGCTTTGGAGCTCGAGCTGCGCCCCTGCCGCCCTTGTCCTTGGCCTTGCCTTGCCCTTGTGCGCGTCCTGGTCCTTGCCTTGTCCGTGTCCTTGCCCTTGCCCTTGCGCTTCGTTTTGTCCTTGTCCTTGCCCCTGCCGCCCTGCCTTCCCTGGCCTTCGGGAGCGGGGGCGGACGGGCGCCCCTCGCGCGCCATCCTGCCCTCCACGGCCGCGGAATACCCCACCCAGGCCGACGTCACGGTTGACATGCGCCAGCAGCTGGGGATGCGAGCGCCCGTGGGTCCGAACCGACGAGGTGCCGAAGAAGAGATAACGGCCCAGCGACGCATCAGCGCTAGTGATGGACAGACCACGCCCCCTCCCCTCCTCGACTTGGATGTCACAGCAGATCGTCTTCACCGCCGCCTCGTCCGAGATCTCCAGTAGGTCAAAGCATACCATCTGTTCGAGGTAGAAGCCACGGCGCTCGGGCTCCGCCACGCCGGCGTCGGTCTGGACGAACAGGCTCTCGTTACGCCACCAGCTCTGGCACTCCAGGCACTGCCATTGCCCACAGAGTCGGGCAGGGACCCTCGACGAGCCCGTCTGGCCACTCACGCTGCGCGAAGCGGATGGCCGCCCCCTGCAAGCCTACCTGCCGGAAGCCGAGGAGATAGCCGACCTACACCTCGCCGGGGAAGTCGCCCCACTGCAGCGCATCCGCGGAGCCCACGAGGACCCCGTCGTTTTCGTGATCACCCGAAGCGAAGATGCTCGCCGCATCCGGTTGCCCGGGAACGCCCGGTGCCGGCGGGGAGGCGTCGCCTCCACGAGCGCGGAGTGAGGCGATGACCGTCACCTCGTCTGGGACCCCACAAGACATGAACGAGCGGCCATCGATCAGGACCACCCCAGCAGAAGCCGCCAAGATTGCGTCAGCGGGTGACGCACTGCGGTCGGTCGCGATAAGGTACCTGAACACCTCGACCCGCGCCTGGCCCACGGTGCTCTACAGGCGCTGGCGCATCCGCGGTCCCAGAAATCGCGCACCATGAAGAAGGCCTCGTCCAACTCGGCCTGATCCAGGGTGAAAAGCGAATCCCCAAGAATGTGTCCAGATTCCGAGGGCCCACGTCACAAACATGTGGGGTGTCTGGCTCCCCAAGCGAGTTTCGACACGAATCCCGAGGCAAGTCTTGCAGACGAGAGAATCCCACAAGGCCCAAACAGGCGAAGACGAACGAGCGGTACACTTCTCTTGGGCAACGAAAAACACACAAGGAAAGGGAGGAGGAGAGGGAGGAGGAAAGGGAGGAGGAGAGGGAGGACGAAGGAGGAGGAGGAGGAGGAGGAGGAGGAGGAGGAGGAGGAGGAGGAGGAGGAGGAGGAGGAGGAGGAGGAGGAGGAGGAGGAGAGGGAGGAGGGAGGAGGGAGGAGGGAGGAGGGAGGAGGGAGGAGGACCCACTTTGCGCCGGAGGCGCCGCCAGGGGGGTCCACCGCCGACCGAGGAACTCCACACGGACATTGGAAGAGCTTTCGGGCGACACGACCACATCGCGAATCGAAAGGTCGCTAGTGAAGGAGCCCTGGGACACACAAATTCGCCGGCCCAACGGGCCAGAGGCGTGCTAAGATCTCCGGTAACTGGTTAACAATATTCTACTTCGCGCGCGCGGGCGGCCCCTGGGGGTCTTCGGGCGAAAAATACCCCGGCAAGGTCCCGGCAAGGTTCCGGCAAGGTCCCGGCAGGTCTGGGTCAGAGATGCCGGACCGGGCAATTTTTCGACACCCCTCACGAGGATCGTGGCCTCCGAGGGGGGAGCCGCAATCGACTACCCCCCCTCCCGCCCCAAGAGGCCCCCAAGAGCCCCCCAAGAGGCCCTGGGGGCCCCCAAGACGCCGCCAAGGAGACCCAAGAGACTCCCAAGAGGTCCCCAAGAGGCCCCCAAGAGGCCCTAAAGAGGGCTCCAGGGCCGGCGGAATGAGCGAAGCGATTAAATGAATAGACACAAATAACAAGATTCCCCATATTTTCCAAATATTTTCTAGGTTTGTGTCTTCCCCCCCTGGTGTTTTCCCACAAATAAAAAACTGCACGGGCAACACGACCACATCGCGAATCGAAAGGTCGCTAGGCAAACCTGGAACACCGCACAAGCTGATCTGCAAGAGGCAAACTCACGCTGTGAAACGTGGCCTACGCGGCACATCGACGATGCAGGAGGGAGGAGGACGAAGGAAGAGGAGAGGGAAGGCCGTTCGCCACCGAGAGTGGTATTGAGTGGCAGGTGTAGCTGCAGTGGAGGGCTTAGCGGGCGCCGGCGCCTTCTCGGAGCGTCCCCGATCGCTCTGGTAGCGTTCGGGAACGCTCTGGAACGGATTTGTCCTCGTCCTAGCCCCGTCCGCCCTGGCTAGCGCAGGAAACATCGGTGCACCACCACCATGCCTGACCAGGCCTGTCTGGGGCCCTGCCATGGCGCGTGCGCCCCATGCCTGAGGTCGGGAAGCTCTATGCAACATCGTGGGGTCCCAAGATGGCCATGGTCAGGCACAACGGTGGTGCATAAATGCCTGCTGCGGATCGTTTTGCGTCTCCACAGGTTCGGTAATCATGTGGTCCGTTTCTACAACACCTGGCTCCCGATTCTGCGAACTGTAAAAAAAACTGAACACCGAGAAGGGGCAGAACACGGCGCCAGAATCGGAACCAGCAACGGGGAAACAAAACGGCGACTGAACACGACAAACGAACAGACACAGCCGGAACCGAGAAAAACACAGCCCTGCCGTTTCCAAGGCCCACTGAGGTCGGTGCTGGTCTCGAACTTGGACGGCGGCGGTGGCGAGGGGCTCGCAGCTCCGACGAGCTGCCGTCCACGGAGACGAAGAGGCCGTCGCAGGAGGCCACCGCGAGCACCCCTGGTGCCAGCGCGGCGGGCTGCAGGAACGCGGCGCCGGCATCGAAGATCGACACCTCGCGCCGAGTCGTCGTCGTCAACGTCGTCGTCACCGTCGTCGTCAACGTCGTCGGCGGCGGCGGCGGCGGCGGTGACGGCGGCGTCGGCGTCGGCGCGGTGTCGGCCACATCCCTGCGGGTCAGAGGACTGAAAAATGGGGTTGGGGTCCAGATTTAAAAGATGCCTGCAGCAACGTGAGCCCCAGGGGGCGCCGACACCCCAGCCTCGGCTGGATCCGCAGGGTAAGGTGCGCATGAGGTCGGGCATTTCCTTCTACAGGCGGATTGGGTGAAAAACACACACACACTCAAGACAGGTAGCCACGAAGTAATCGACTAATCGTCACCACACTATTTTTCAAGCAATCACGAATACCCCTCCTGTAGAGGGACATACCAAACTTACGGTTCGCAACGGGTTGCAGAACTGACCAGTTGGTCGTGCTCTGGCGAGCGCGGCCTGCGCATCGTCCAACAAATCACAACCACGGGTTAGGCCGCCCCTGGGTGGTCCATAGGTGGCAACAAGCCGGCGGAGCGCTCAGGGAGGTAGGCAGAGGGGGTGGGCCTTCTCAGAAGGCTCAAGAGGCACCCGACAATCTGAGAAGCTCTCTGACCCTTCTCCGAGCCTCAGCGGGCTCCTCAGCGGGCCTCTGAGAAGCCCCGCCGACTTTGGAGGCCTCCCAAAACGGGGTCATAGAAGATGGGGTCGGAGGATCGCGCCGCATCGCCGGCCGATGCACCGCCGCCATCAGCGTGGAAAAATCGGGCTCCGCGTCGAGCCGTATCGCCGATGCATCGGTGATGGAACTTGACCCTCATGCTCGGACTCCACCTGGAAGGCCTGGATTCTCACATCCATCCTCTTTGGACGCCCGAAACTGGTACGGAAAGAACGGGCATCATGCCGAACGGCACACCTTCTCCAGGCCAAAGGCGGCCGCTGTTGCGCAGGCAGTCTGCTCTCGCACAGGGACAAAGTCCGCGGCGACGCCGACAACGAGCCCAAGCCGGAATGTGTACGCATCACTTCCGTACTCGACCCTGAGACCCCAGGACGTCCATGGATTTTTTGCGTGGGAGCGCCGCGCTTTCCAGGGCAAAACCGTCGAAGCTCAAGAGACCCAGGGCTCCCTGGAGGCAAGCAGGGTGTTTCTTGGCACGGGCCTCCAGCCCGTTTCGATGGTCCCGATCATTGGCGCGCCGCCGAGCAAAGAGGAGGAGCCCCGCCCGCGCCTGAGGCGGCACGACTGCGCGGGCTCGCCCCCGTCGCAGAGGCCGCGGCCACGGGGGGGGCGGCTGCTGCGCCGCCCGGAGCTCAAGGCCCGTCGGGCCCTCTTCGGGCGCTGCTTCATGCGGGGGGCGAGAAACGGAAGGGGGGGGGGAGGGCACTTTTCGCGCCCCTCTTGGACCCCAGGGGGCTCCTCTAGAGGGCCCCTGAGGGGGCACCAGAGGTGCGCCGTCCATGCCCCTGTTGGGCACCGGGGTGCACTCCTGAGGCCCCGTGAGGGGGCACGGCAGTCGCTCAGTTCCTCGCCCCCCCCATTACGCAGCGCCCGACCTCTCGCTGGCGCCAGCCTTCCGGCCAGAACTGGGGCCGCGATCCTCGCGGGCGCAGCGGCGTGAGGCGGCGGGGGGCGGAGGGCACGATCGCCGTCGTCGTCGCCGTCGCCGTCGGCGTCGTCGTCGTCGGCGTGTCGGCCGTCGTCATGGTCGTCGTCGTGGTCATGGCCGTCGTCGACGGCAGCGGCATCGTCGTCGTCGTCGTCGTCGTCGTCTTCGTCATCGCCGTGGTAGTGGTCGTCGTGGACGTCGCCGTCGACGTCATCAACGTGGTCGTAATCGTCGTCGTGGTCGTCGGCGGCATAGCGGTCATTGTCAACGGCGTCGGCGTCGTGGTCGTCGTCTTCGTCGTGTTCGCCACGGCCATCATGCTGCTGCCACGACCAGGTGCGGCAGCAGCGTACTGTTCAAGAACGTCTGATGCTGGCACGATTGGAGACGGCCCCCTCCCCGCTGATCTTGCTGTCCTTGCGATGTCCGAAAGGGGCCGCAAGCGCGAAACCGACCATGTGCTGCGAACTCGCGTGGCGATCCCCGATCCAACCGCCCCAATCCCTGCTCGCATACGTCGCCTGACCGCGTGCTTCGCGCCGCGCGCCGCGCGGTTGTCTCCACGGCGCGCACCGTGAGCTGGCGCGCGCAAAAAGCGGGCAAGGCGAGAGGGGGTGGTTTTCTAAGACGGCCGCGTGCCTCTTGCAGGGAGCCCCCCCGAAGGTCCAAGAAGGCCCGAGGCCGCGAGGCCGTTCGCGGCGGCAGCAAGACCGAAGACCGACCGAACCGACGGCGAAGCCGAAACCGGCCGAGATCGGCAGGCCGCATGCAGCCCCAAGCGGGCGGAACGGCGCGGCAACGGCACAAGAGCCGACTGCAGCGAACCAACCGAACGCCACCGACTGCGGCGCAAGCGAGACGACTGAATCGCGAGCGCCTGGGGTGCCTACTGAGAAAGAGATGGGCCCCTTTCCCGCAGCTGCGCGCCGAGAAGCAAAGCGCGCGTGTCTCCGCACCCCCGGCCCTCTGCCCCCCCGAGTCGTTCGTGCACCGATCGGGTGCCTCCTCCCGCGCGCCGCCCTCCCAAGTGGCGCGTGTCCTCCCTCTCCCGCCCAGTGGGAGCGCCCATCCCCCCCATCTGGACATTCCCCGTCGTTCCTGGCTGGCGCGCCCACCCCCAAAAGGTGGGTGCTGCCACAGAAGTGTGTGCACCGATCAGGTGCGGCGGGTCTGGGACAGGTCGGCTGGATCAGTGACATGGGCGCTGTGCATATCTGGCTGGCGCGGCGACCCCGTCGGCCAGCTGGAACAAGGCTCCTGGGCGTGGCCCCGTGCTGCTTCTGGTGGCGCCTCCCGCCCCCGCTGCCTCACGTCGGCCGTGCGTCCCGCTGGTGCCGCTACTGGGCGGCCTCTCTGGCAGCTGCGCGCCGGGAGGCGCTTGCCGGGCACCGCTGGGCCGCCTGCCCCGCTGCTCCTGCAGGTGGACGCCCGCGCCTGGCCGGTCCTGCGGCTGTGATGCGTGCACCGGCCGGGTCGGCCGCCCTCTCCCCCCCGCGTGCCGCCCCACCGGCGGGTACTCCCGGTTGGTTGGGGGCCGCCTCGCCCAGTCTCGGCGGCTCCGCCGCCGCAGCCCACGAGCCTGTGGCCCGCAGCAGTCGCTCAGCAGTTCAGCTGCTGCTCAGCCTCCAACCAGGCATGTCGACAACACTGTGCTGTCCAGCCCATCGGGCCCAACTCCATCGCCGCTCGCTGTCGACCCGCATCCTGCTCACGCCGTTTCCCCCACAGCAGACGCCGTCTCCCACGGCTACATGAAGGAACACTCGGATGCTCCCGCTCTCGCTGCTATGGGCCCGCTTGCCGTTCCTCCCGTGCTGCCACAACTTGAGCCACGCCTTCCGCGCCTGCAGCCCGTGCCTCAGCCCTTGGGCGTGCCCGACATGCCGCTCCGCGACTACATCCAGGCTGCTCAGCACGGGTTGGCCGAACCAGCCACTCCTGACGAAGGCCTTCGCGCCGTGAGTGCCCTCCCTCTTCCTCCCCGCTCTGTAGCCGCCCTCCGCCCCCTCCCTCTCTCTTGCCGCCGGACACTGAATTCGCCCTCTCCCGGCTAACTCGCGCGCGCGTGCGGATCGCCTCTGCCGCGCTGCGACGAGAAACCAAGTATCCTGGCGAAGGGCCCCACCATATGCATTTGTGAGTATCGCCGCTGTGGGTATCGCCTTCGGTGGATCTCTTCTTTTGTGGCCACGAAGATTGTGAAGGCTGTGCCGAAGTGGGGCGGGGACGCATGCGGGCGCAGCCATTGGGGCCTTCGGTACCGCTCCCCATCTGGGGCCACGAAACGTGTGAGGGGTGTGCCGGGATGGAGCGGCGCCGCCATGTGAACGTCGCCACTGGGGCCTGCGGTGGAGCTCCCTGCGGGGCAACGAAGTTTTGTACTGGAGGGGGGAAACGCATGCGGGCGCCGCCACTGCGGCATTCGGTGGAGCTCACGGTGGAGCCACGAAACGCTGTACTGGAGCATGCGGGCACCGCCGCCGGGGAATTCGGTGGAGCTCCCAATGGGGCCACGAAACGCTGTACTGGGTGGGGGAAACGCTTGCGGGCACCGCCACTGTGGCCTTCGGTGGAGCTCCCAATGGGGCCACGAAACGCTGTACTGGGTGGGGGAAATGCTTGCGGGCACCGCCACTGGGGCCGTCGGTTGAGCTCCCTATGGGGCCATGAATCCATTTACTAAGTGGGGGAGACACATGCGAACCATGCCACTGGGGCCTTCGGAGGAGCCCCCCATGGGGCCACGAAGCGTCTGAGGGGTGTGTCAACGTGGAAGGGGGGGGCGGTATGCGAACCATGCCACTGGGGCCTTCGGTGGAGCTCCCTACGGGGCCACGAAACGCGCAAGGGGCGTGCCAACGTGGAGGGCAGAGGCAAGGACAAAGATGGGAGCAGGGAGGAGCGGGAGAAGGAGGAGGAAGGGGAGGCGCAGGAACTGTCCCTTCAAAACGAAGACCCAACACCGCAAGATGGCTGGGAAACCAAAAGGTACCGATACCGCCAGGATTTCGAGGCGAATCCAGCGGTGGCGACGACAGCCTCCCAGGAGGCCCAAAAGGGGAAAACGGCCGAAGGATAGCGGTATGAGTACCTTTTCCTCCTCTGAAGGGTGGCTGGGAATATATTTCTCCGCGCCCCCCCCGCTCTCGCGGCCCGGGAGCGGGGGCACACCCTTGGGCCCCCTGACGTCGAGAGGTGCGATCTCCCCTCGCCCAGAGGACGCGGGGCGAGCGCGGACGAGATGCGGCGACAGAGGACGAGGGGGTACAGTCAACCCGCATCGTAAAGACGGGCAACCTTCCCAAGAGTAACCTTGCAGCCTTCCTCCTCGGCCCATCCTTGGCCGCTTTCGCGGGCCGCGCCCCGCTTGCAAAGTGCCGGCATGGCCTTCCAGGGCCCTTGCATCCTTCCCGCGCGTGCTTTTGTTACAAGCTGACTGTGTGCTGCATCGTCGGGAGACCTTGTCTGTCCCGCCGCGCCGCGATCCGCGCCGAGTCCGTGTCGGATCCGTGCCGATCGCGTGGGTCCGCACCAGATCCGAGTCCACGCCGCAGTCACGTCGAGTCCGCCTCGAACCCACGTCGGAGCACAAGGAACGACTGCCATTGACTAGGGGGCCACATGCGAACCCTACCCCTTACCCCCCCGATTTCTGAGGGGGAGGGTGCGCACGTGGCCCCTTAATCGACAGGACAGGGCAGGCCCCCCGAAGGTGCTGCGAGGCAAAGGCAGGGCGCAGACATGGCGGCGGGGGCAGCGACGGAGACGCGGCCCGTTCCGGGAGGCGCCCGGGTCACCCGGCTTCGCGCGGCGCGGCTCGAGTCGGGTCGGGCACGTCCCCCACAGGCGGACCTTGGACGAAAAATTTGAAGTATTCCCAAAACACCCAAACATAAGCAAAAAGAGTCCCAAATAATGAACAAACATCGTCCCCAGGCTATGCCATGACTATGTTTGAACATTCCTCCTGTGGAGGGACAAAGCTCGACTTCAGGCTCGAGGAGCACGAGGCGCGTGAGCGTCGCTCCCTCGCGCCCCACCCCTGGGGGGGAAGGACGGCCGCTTGCGGCCCCGACCGCGCAGAGTGCGACTCCCTTCGCGCCCCTGCGGGTACAGTCGGCCTTGATTGGACAGGACACGCGAGAGGACACAAGACCCTTCCAAGTACCACATCGCCATAGGAGTGTAATTAAGAAGGCACGTGTCGCGAGGCACAGGACACGAGGGTACCCTTTAGCTGGCAGGGTCGACCTACTAATCTGGGCCGACTGTAATGTAACCTGGGGCGCTGGTCCACTTGAAGGGTCCCTGGGACACGCAAACGACTAGACACAAATCCAAGGACTCCCCATCTGTTCTCATATGTTCTGGACTTTCGTCCTCCCCCCCACTTCCCATACTTTCCCATACTTCCCTGGGGATCGACGATTCATTGTGTCTGTGTTGTTGCCCCTCCTGACCACTCCTTTAGATGGGCAAGCGCGTTCCACTACTCGCAAAAGAACTACTCGCAGATCGCCTGGATCCGCCGCGGGGGACTTTACGATCCATCACATCGAGGCTAACGTGTATTTGTCGGACGCGTGCGAATACTTAGGCACTGTGCGAGTGCTGGACCGCGCTTGGTGATCGGAGGGGGCCACGCGAATGCCACTGCCACCATGGCCAAGAGTGGACCAGACATCCGCTGACCCTTGCTTCCCTGATCACTAGATACTGGAATCTTCCAGTCGCGACCGACGAGAACGGTCGCGACCGATGTTGCTTCACGATTCGGTATCGGTCGCGACCGATCTGCTTCAAGATCGGTCGCGATCTGTGGTCGCGACCGATTTGGAATGCCGATCGGTCGCTACCAAAAAAAGGCATCCAATGACTACCTACCAGACCACCCCAACCCAACCCGAAGACCCGAATTTCGGGCGGGGGGGGGCATGGGCTCTATGTGGTTTTTGTTCCGATGATCCCGGACCCCCCCACCCACTGGAAATGGAGGGCAAATCGAGGCCTTCGGGTTGGGTTGG
>CAUYUJ010021388.1:0-117500 GCA_963575745.1 Prorocentrum cordatum
AGGAGGAGGAGGAGGAGGAGGAGGAAGAAGAGGGCTCGCCAAAGCCCTTCGGAGAAATCCTCCAGGCACATCGGCTCACGCAGCCGACTTTCTCGGGGGCGCGCGAAAATGGATTAGCGATCCAGGAGGGGCGAGAGCGGGAGGAGGGCGAGGACGAAGAGGAGGAGGAGGAGGAGGAGGACGAGGAGGAGGACGAGGAGGACAGGCAGGACGATGAGGAGGAGGAGGGCGAGGAGGAGGACGAGGAGGAGGAGGACGAAGAGGAGGACGAGGAGGAGGAGGAGGAGGACGGGGAGCGAGGAGGGCGGAGGGCAGGATCAGAAGCGCGCACACATGAATTCGCGATGCATGGAGTTGGCGCGCGGGAGCCGAATTCACGGATCGGGGGAGGTGCCCTCCCCAAAATGTGGCCGGCGCCGCCTCGTCGGGCGGCGGAAATCCGCGGTTCCCCATGGAAACGGGGCCCGTCGCTAGTCCACACACACCCTTGATCCATGTTTACGATCGCCTGAGCTGCGTGTGGCGCATCCTCGCCCCCTCCTCTCTCCTCCCTCCCACCCTCCTTTCCCCTCCCCCCCTAGCCCGTGCTTTGCCGTCCACCCTCGCGCTGCACCGGCATGCCTGTGCATTGCAATCCGAGGCACGGCGATGCCCGAGCGCTTGCGCGCTCCTGCCCTGCATTTTTCCTGATCGCATGTGTTATTTAGCTTGCCGGTGCGCCGTCTGGGCGCGGCTTCTTTCGTAGTATCGTATCCTTTCCCCATCCCCCCGCATCGACGCCAACGCGATGCATGCCCCAGACTTAGCGGGCGAAAAGGGATGTAAAACAAGTGGCACGCGTGCCCTGGCTCTTGCACAAAGGAGTTGCGAAGGACAGGAGGCCCCCGCCTCCTTCTTCCAGGAGGGGTTTACGAGGAGCCAGGAAGAAAGCGGAGGAGGAGGAGGAGGAGGAGGACGACGACGACGATTTCTGGGCCTGGCCTGGTTTCCACGAACCACGAACGACCACGACGAAAATACAGGGTTCCGTGGCCCAGGGGGGCTGCCCTGGGAAGCCTGGACGGAGGGGTGCTCCCAAGAGTTTCCACGGGGGGGGTCCCAGGAACGAAGGACGACGACGAAAATAAAGGGTTCCGTGGCCCAGGGGGGCTGCCCTGGGAACCCTGGACGGAGGAGGGCTCCCAAGGGCTCCCACGGGGGGGTGGCCCAGGGGAGCACGGAGGGAAGGGTTCCGTGGCCCAGGGGGGCTGCCCTGGGAACCCTGGACGGAGGAGGGCTCCCAAGGGCTCCCACGGGGGGGTGGCCCATGGGAGCACGGAGGGGAGGCTTCCGTGGCCCAGGGGGGGCTGCCCTGGGAAGCCTGGACGGAGCCGGGCTCCCAAGGGCTCCCGAGGGGGGGGGGGGGGGGAGGGCCCCAGGGGGAGCTGGGTCTCAGGGCTCCCACCGGGTGGGTGGCCCCCAGAAGAGCTGGGTCTCGGGGGAAGGCAGGGGGGGGGGGCAGGGGAACGAACGACCATGACACCGAACATCCGCCGACCCTGTCGGCGTGTGTGAGGGGCTTTTCCGTTCGAGCCGTCATCTCCGTCATTCTTTGTACTCGTCGTCTCTGTCCTTCCCTTTCCCTGGGAGACCTCTTCCCCTGGGCTCCAGCCAAGCCGACCTTCAGCAACCTCGTAATTGAGTCGAAGGGAAGCCCCTTCCCTTTGATCCCTCCCCCGCCGGGAGGGGGGGGGGGGTAGCGACCCCCCCCCCGGGTCAGATACGACGCCCCCCCCCTGGGACTCCTCTTCCCCTGGGCTCCAGCCAAGCCGACCTTGAGCACATCGTAATTGAGTCGAAGGGAACCCCTTCCTTTTGTATCCCTCCCCCGCCGGGGAGGGGGGGGTAGCGACCCGCCCCCCCGGGTCAGATAAAAAAAAACGACGCCCCCCCTGGGGGACTCTCTCACCTGCGGCTCAAGCAAGCCGGACCTTGAGCAACCTCTTAATTGATTCGAAGGGAAGCCCCTTCCCTTTGATCCCTCCCCCCCCGGGAGGGGGGGGGGGGGTAGCGACCCCCCCCCCGGGTCAGATACGACGCCCCCCCCTGGGACTCCTCTTCCCCTGGGCTCCAGCCAAGCCGACCTTGAGCAACCTCGTAATTGAGTCGAAGGGAAGCCCCTTCCCTTTGATCCCTCCCCCGCCGGGAGGGGGGGGGGTAGCGACCCCCCCCCCGGGTCAGATACGACGCCCCCCCCTGGGACTCCTCTCCCCCTGGGCTCCAGCCAAGCCGACCTTGAGCAACCTCGTCATTGAGTCGAAGGGAAGCCCCTTCCCTTTCATTCCTCCCCCGCCGGGAGGGGGGGATGGGGGGGTAGCGGGGGGGGTGCGACCCCCCCCCCCCGAGTCAGATTTACGACGCCCCCCCCCCGTACCGACCTTGAGCAACGTCGTCATTGAGTCGAAGGGAAGCCCCTTCCCTTTCCCTTCCCCGACGGGGGGGGGAGAGGAGGTCCCGGGGGAGGGTCCCGGGGGAGTCCCGGGGAAGTCCCGGGTCAGATACGACACCTCCCTCCCCCACCTTCTCGTCCTTCTCCCCGTTCCCCCAAACCATCCCACAGCCCGTGCCTCTTGCTGCGCATTGCGAACAGGGTCGGCGGCACCGGCCGTCAGGCCTTCGCAATAAAGATGTCCGAGGCCCAGGGGGGCTGCCCTGGGAAGCCTGCACGGGGGAGCTGGGTCTGGGGGGGGGGGCAGGGGGGGGCAGGGGGACGAACGACACGACACGACACGAAAATAAAGATGTCCGAGGCTCAGGGGGGCTGCCCTGGGAAGCCTGGGCGGGGGGGGGGGCAGGGGGACGAACGACACGACACGACACGAAAATAAAGGTGTCCGAGGCCCAGGGGGGCTGCCCTGGGGAGCCTGGACGGGGGGGGGGCAGGGGGGGGGCAGGGGGACGAACGACACGACACGACACGAAAATAAAGATGTCCGAGCTCTAGAGCACAGCTGTGCAAGAGAATAAACTTTTACATCGCTGGGGGCGCTGCCCCAGGGGGGCTGGAAAGTTTATACTTCGACGTGCCACCGTAAGGGTGTAAACTTCCCAGCCGCCCTGGGACATGCTCTCCCCATAGAGAAAAGTTTATGTTATACCGTTATTCGCCCGTAGAAAGACGGCCAGGATTCTGTCTGTCGGTCTTCGGTCGGGCACGCCCTCGCACGGGCAGCCTCTGGAAGAAGAATTTGAAGGTGGTTCAAAGAATACTCACAAATAGTCCGACCGACCCGACCATGGCCCCACGAGGAGGAGGAGGAGGTGGAGGAGGAGGAGGAGGAGGAGGAGGAGGAGGAGGGAGGGGAGGGAGGAGGGGAGGAGGAGGAGGAGGGAGGGTGGAGGAGAGGAAGGGAGGAGGAGGAAGGAGGAGGAGGAGGAGGAGGAGAGGAGGAGGGAGGAGGCAGGGAAGGAGGAAGGGAGGGAGGGAGGCAGGGAGGGCAGGGAGGGAGGAAAGGAGGGAGGGAAGGGGGGGAGGGAGGGAGGGGGGGAGGAGGAGAAGGAGGAGGAGAGGAGGAGGAGGGGAGGAGGAGGAGGAGGAGGAGGAGGAGGAGGGGGAGGAGGGGGAGGAGGGAGGGTGGAGGAGGAGGAGGAGGAGGAAGAGGAGGACGAGGAGGACGACGACGACGACGAGGACGGCAAGGACGGAGAAGGAGGCGGAGGAGGGGGGAGAGGAGGAGAAGGAGGAGGAAAAGAGGAGGAGAAGAGGAGGAGGACGACGACGACGAGGACGACAAGGACGGAGGAGGAGGACGGAGGAGGAGGACGAACCGATCCCTTTCGCCCCCCCGCGAAGGGGGCGCCACGGGGGCCTCGGGCCGCGGGCAGGCGGCGAGCGCGGCCGGCCACGCCGCTCCGCTCCGCCGGGGAGACGCGCGCGGCCCCCCCGCGCGCGCCGCGCGCGCGCGGCGCCATGCACGCCGCGGAGGGGCAGCGACGACGGCGAGGCGCAGACGCGCGCGGCCTCCGCACCTCGCCGAGGGACCACACTCGGACCCCCCCCTCGCGCTGCGAGGAGAGGAGTCCCGGCGGGAGAGGCTCTGCGCCACTGCCGGCCTCCCCAGGCCCTGCCCGGGCCCCGGGGGCCCGCAGAAAACGACTCGGGATGCAAAACCGGTCCGGGGGTTGACGTGAAAGAACTATACATATCTATATATATATATACATGTACACAAAACAAACCCAAAAATACAAAAACAACAAAACAAAAAAAAAAAAAAAACAAAAAAAACTCGGGGGGTTGGGGTGCTCGCAAAGTACCTACCCCCAAACGGCCCGGATCCGCCGCGGGAGAGTCACGGCCTGGAACGCTCGCGAATAGGCGCTCTGCGCGTCGTGGAAGGCGCTCGGTGAAAGAAGGGGACGGAGAAGACGCGGATCGAGGATCGAGGCTCGAAGGCTTGAGGCTCTAGGCTCGAGGCTCGAAGGATCGAGCCTCGAGCAGTGAGGCTCGAGGATCGAGGCTCGAGGATCGAGGCTCGAGACTTGAGGATCGAGGGATCGAGGCTCGAGGCTCGAGGCTCGAGGCTCGAGGGCGTTCCTGGCATGCTGAGGCGCCTCTAGACGCCGGAGAATCGGGAGAGACCTAAGGTTCGGGCTTGGAGGACTCGGGCGGACCGGACGGGCCCCTCTGGGAGAGGACGAGGCCCGGCCCGAGCTTTGGCGCGAGCTCCCGCCGCAGAAACATCCGACGGAGCCTCGATCGAGGATCGAGGATCGAGGACGCCCTCCAGCTGACGCGCCAATGCCGGCGCAGTGGCACCCGGCTTGGGGCGTCGCTCGCACGAGCGACGACGCGCGACGACGCACCGACGAGGGTCAACGCTGCAGGGGGTGGCGCGTTAAGTCGGGCGCGTCCCCCTACAGGGGGATTGTCGACGAACCAAAAAAAGCTCAAAAAATATTCCAAAATGGTCAACAAATACTCAAAAAATAGTCCCCAGACTATTTTTTCAATTTTCGAATATTCCCCCTGTAGAGGGACAGGCCCGACTTAAAACGAGCGACGACACGCGACGACGCGCCGACGAGGGTCAACGCTGCAGTTGGTGCACCGGCTTAGAAGCGGATACGTCGAGCCCGAGTCGGCCACGCACCGCCGACAGAGCGGCGAGGGGCCCCCGACTTTATGTTTTTCACAACCATCCTGTGGTGTTGGGTCCTCGTTTTGAAGAGACGGTGCCCCGCGTTCCTCTCCTTCCTCCTCCCCCTCCTCCCCCTCCTTGCCTCTGCTCTCGGCACACCTCTCACGCGCTTCGTAGCCCCATAGGGAGCTCCACCGAAGGCCCCAGTGGGGGTGTCCACATGCGGTTCCCCCACCCAGGGCAGCGTTTCGTCATAGGGAGCTCCACCGAAGGCCCCCCCATAGGGAGCTCCACCGAAGGCCCCAGTGGGGGTGTCATGCGGTTCCCCCACCCAGGGCAGCGTTTCGTGGCCCCATAGGGAGCTCCACCGAAGGCCCCAGTGGGGGTGTCCACATGCGGTTCCCCCACCCAGGGCAGCGTTTCGTAGCCCCATAGGGAGCTCCACCGAAGGCCCCAGTGGGGGTGTCCACATGCGGTTCCCCCACCCAGGGCAGCGTTTCGTGTGGTCCCCCACCCAGGGCAGCGGTGGCCCCAGAGGGAGCTCCACCGAAGGCCCCAGTGGGGGTGTCCGCATGCGGTTCCCCCACCCAGGGCAGCGTTTCGTAGCCCCATAGGGAGCTCCACCGAAGGCCCCAGTGGGGGTGTCCACATGCGGTTCCCCCACCCAGGGCAGCGTTTCGTAGCCCCAGAGGGAGCTCCACCGAAGGCCCCAGTGGGGGTGTCCACATGCGGTTCCCCCACCCAGGGCAGCGTTTCGTAGCCCCAGAGGGAGCTCCACCGAAGGCCCCAGTGGGGGTGTCCACATGCGGTTCCCCCACCCAGGGCAGCGTTTCGTAGCCCCATAGGGAGCTCCACCGAAGGCCCCAGTGGGGGTGTTCGCATGCGGTTCCCCCACCCAGGGCAGCGTTTCGTGGCCCCATAGGGAGCTCCACCGAAGGCCCCAGTGGGGGTGTCGCATGCGGTTCCCCCACCCAGGGCAGCGTTTCGTAGCCCCATAGGGAGCTCCACCGAAGGCCCCAGTGGGGGTGTTCGCATGCGGTTCCCCCACCCAGGGCAGCGTTTCGTGGCCCCATAGGGAGCTCCACCGAAGGCCCCAGTGGGGGTGTCCACATGCGGTTCCCCCACCCAGGGCAGCGTTTCGTAGCCCCAGAGGGAGCTCCACCGAAGGCCCCAGTGGGGGTGTCCACATGCGGTTCCCCCACCCAGGGCAGCGTTTCGTAGCCCCAGAGGGAGCTCCACCGAAGGCCCCAGTGGGGGTGTCCACATGCGGTTCCCCCACCCAGGGCAGCGTTTCGTGGCCCCATAGGGAGCTCCACCGAAGGCCCCAGTGGGGCTGCCTGCATGCGGTTCCCCCACCCAGGGCAGCGTTTCGTAGCCCCAGAGGGAGCTCCACCGAAGGCCCCAGTGGGGGTGTTCGCATGCGTCTCCACTACCCAGAGGTAGCGCCGCCGAAAACGATATTCACACTTGCGGTATTCACAGTTGCATATGGTTGGGTCCTTCGCCAGGCTAATTATTTTTTTCTTTTTTCCCAACCATCCTGTGGTCTTGCGGCCTCGTTTTGAAGAGACGGTCCCCGCGTTCTCCTTCTCTCGTGCCACCCCCCTCCTCCCTACCGTCCGCATGCGCCCCGCACACCCCGCACTGCGTTTCGTGGCCCCATAGGGAGCCCCACCGAAGGTCCCAGTGCTACCGACCGAGGCCGGTGGGCGAGTCAGCGCTGGTGTTCGATTTTGGTTGGGCGGATTCTTTTCGTCTCCGCATACCTGCCTGATTCTAGCATCGAGGGCTTCTTGGAGACTACTAAATGTATCGTACATGCCAGCTCTCTTCTGCGTGACTATGTGTGCCAGAAGTTTGATCATTGTCGTCTCGTTGTCGCCATGGGCGCTAACGTTGGGGTATCGCCACATCTACAGCATGGGGAGGAGTTGTATTCAGGAGGAGGAGCGGTGGTTCTGCAGGAGTCGTCGTTAGGCACGCAGGAGCAGAAGAGGAGGGAGCGGGTGGAGCAGTTACGGCATGTGGTGGAGGGGTGGATGATCCAAGAACGCCTGTGTGCCACAAATACCTTCGGAGTTCGTAGGCCTACTTGGTTTGATTATCGACGTGGTTCCCGTCAGCAGGTCCTGGATTACATCCTCGTACCGTATCGGTCCAAAGTCTCTGGGGTCTCGGTGGGGTTCCTGTACTATGGTAGTCAACGTGCTCCTCAGCTTAGGTTGGCAGATCATGCACTAGTTCGGGTCTCTCTGAGTTGTGCCTCCAGTGTGTTGCAGCGGCGGGATGTATCTCGCAGAGCACGCAACTTGAAGGGATGGGGTCCTCTGAATTGGGCGTCTAGGCAGTCGTGCAGACAGCTCATGGACACGAATGTGGTCTCTTGTCGCTCAATGGTGCAGGCTGAGCAGTCAGTCTACTCGTGTGCTGTCTCCACGGAGTGCGCAGTGAAACTACTTCCTCGACCCCCCCCCCAGCGTTCAGAACATCATCACCTGTTCGATCTGGAAATGCATCGTAGAAAGGCGGATAAGGGGCTGGAATGGGAAGCTAAACGAACTCGAAAGGCGGTGCTGGAGGCGGTAAAGATTGGGGAGGAGACTACCGAGGACAGGGAGAGGTGGGTGGAGGAGATTGAGAAGCAGGAGAAGACGTGTGAGGATGAGGAGGAGCGTAAACGGTCGGTGGAAATCGTTCGGGGACTCCGTGACCACCTCCAAGGGACCCCGAGGCCAACGGAGGCTCATTTGTCCATGTCCCTGGTACTGAGAGCCCGAGCCCGACTAAATCCAGGTAAAGCCACAGGTCCTGACGGTAGAAGTGCCGAAGTTGTTCGTGCCATGCCGTGGCGTTCGGTCCGAGCCATTCAGAGGATGTTTTGCTATATACTCCACTGAACACATGATCCTCCAGATTCTTGGCATGATGCCCTCACTATCTTGCGGCATAAGTCGTACCCTGAAAGCAGCATTGACAATACGCGCAGAGTTGCTGACGAGAACGTATGTAAGAAATGGTACTCCACATGCATGATACTACTCTTGGATCCGTATCTGGCTAGTGCTAGTACTCAGATTCTCTTGTTGGGTTTGTTCCTGGCCGCTCGTGTACTGAAATCGATTCGGGCCTCAAGATGGCCTGTCAGCACGCTGCCGTATGGCGCACGGACAGGAAGCTGATGATAGGCCCGGCGGACGTGAAGCAGGCGTTCCAGAACACCACGATCACGACAGTGAAGAGGGCAATGGATGTTTATCGATCCCAGACTGGTTGCAATATGGTGTGCTGGCCCCCCTCCCCAATGAGACCACATGTTTTCTGTTCCAATCGCTGGCAATCCCCGACGTGCGGATAGACAAGCATATTCGGACTGGCGGAAACGATTCTCCTGGGCTCTGGAATTTGGTATTGTGTGCTACGTGGGGAGAGTTGTTCACGGAGTGGGATAGGCAAGGAGTCGGGCACGGGTGTCTGAATCCGAACACGAAGGAGGGGGAGGAGGAGTCCATGGTAGCAGTCAATCATCTATTGTACGCGGACAATGTCTTCGTGCTCGGTGCGACGCATGAGAGCTTTCAGATTCAGATTTCTTCGATGACGGCAGTGCTGCGAGATTGGGGATTCGAGTGGAAAGCCGATTCGCTTGAGGTAATGTACGTAGGATTATCGGAGAGATGTCCTATTGTTGTGCAGGTGGAGAGTCAGCAAGTGGAGTTCAAGGTAGTAGAGCGCATGAACGTGTTAGGGAACAACGTGTGTAGTACGTATCGTGAGGCTCATTGTGACTTAGAACGGCGGATATGTTCGGCGAGGAGGGCATGTTATGCTAACATACTTGATTTCAGAGCCAGAGCTGTTCCATGGCAGGATAAATGCAAGAAATACATCTCCCTCGTCGAATCGGTACTGCTCCATGGGTGTCAGGGGATTACGTGGGATGGGAAGTCTCTTCGTAGCTTGCGGGTGTTCGAAGGTTGGTGTCTCCAGAGGATGATGGCTGTGAACAAACCCTCGGACCAGACGTGGGGGATTTGGATGCCAGCACATCTGAGAAAGGCACGTGAGAATTCGTGAGGCCGGTTTCCAGGGAGCAGTACAACGGGTGCTGTATTCTCTGCGGCAGCTGGGAGCCGATGTCTCTGCCTATTTCGGGGACAACTCGGATTGCAGCTACATGATCCCAGAGGCCAGCGACCAGAGGCCTTTGAAGCGTCAACGTGCGCCGATTCCTGGACCAGGCCAGCAGACATCCTTGTCTCGGGCGCATAGAGATGCTAGGAGATTACTGATGTGCAGGTCCGTAGCTTGGGAAAGGCGGCGGGACTTGCAGATCCAGTTCTACAGAACCCAATGGAGATTCGCACGAGAGTCGTCGCTGATATCACGAGTGAGGAGAGGAGGAGCTGCAGCGGGTGAACATCCTTGGTGTTGCATGTTTCAGGAGCTGTTTCCGCAGCACCTGAACATAGAGGATCGGTGGTGGAGGGCCTGTGACTTCTCGTACGCCTCGTTTGTGGAGTGCTCTCGGAGGTTCCTGGAGATGTTGAATCTGGGCTCCGCTTTAGATGTTTGTGATCCGTGGAGGAGGAGGATATCACCGAGATCACGGGAAGGAGGAGGGGGATGAGACGGACGCACGACAGTTGACGGCGAAGGAGGCAGATAAGCTGGCCAAGCGTATTGAAGCCTTGAATGAGCAGGATACCATGTGGGACCTCATAGGTGACGGGATGGGGCTTGAACTGTCGGGGGACTCGCTTCTTATCTGCAACTGGATAATGGCTCTGGGAGGTCGGGGGAGGAGAAGGAGGAAGTGGACATGCGTATCGAGCCAGGGTGGATCGAATTATCCAGACACTGGAGGCCTCGCCGAGTTTGGAGTCAGACCACCGTCGCGGGGCAGGGACTTCGTGAAACACATCTTCCGAGAGGGAAACAGTGAAGCAGATCGACTAACGCATGAAGCTAGAGCAGGCAACGTTTTTCGCAACCTATATCCTGAGCGCGTCTGGCGCGCACACGCGAGTGACAACTTTCGGTGCATTGGCCTCCGTGGTTTTTTCGACGGCGGAGTGCGCACCCAAGGGGTAGGTGTCGGATGGAAGCTGGAGGTTGGATATGTACCTCGTTTTCTTGAATCTACTGATCCGGTTCAGGTAGCAAAGCGACCGCGCCTTATTTCTCTCTTCCCTCACGCCTCCTCCTCCTATCCAATCTTCTGGGAAACAGTGGGTGAATGCGCTATGGCATTGCCCTCCCACTGCAGTATCACTGATGCCGAGCTCGCGGGTGTAGAAGGCCTCTTGGAGGCAGCGGTAGAGGTCGCTCACTACACATGTGAACTGCCTGGCCCTCCTCCTGCCATGAGACTAGGTGGGCGCTCAAAGGGCCCTGTGGGACTCGGCGCCTGGTCAGCCCCCCGAGAACAAAAAAAAAAAAGGATTGACGGTGTACCGCCGGCTCCCAGTTATGAGGTCTGTAGCTGTAGCCATAAAACCTAGGGAAACCAACCCCGTATAACACTTAAGAATATATTCAAGTGAATCATAGAGCTTCTCTAAGAGCGTTAGCGGCGAAGCTAGAAGAGTAATTCCGGCGCGCTGGGGGGGGGATAGTTAGCAAAAACATCTCGACAGAAGTTAGCATTGTGACTCGTAGAGCTTCCCTAAAAGCGTTAGCGGCGAAGCTAGAAGAGTAATTCCGGCGCGTTGGGGGGCTAGTTGGCAACAAAATCTCGACCGAAGTTTTGCATAATTTTGCTCGGTGTAAATTCGATTTCTCGGATTCAACCATTCGTTCGAGCTCTAGGATTTTTTCTCCTCATATTCGATCTCATTCCCGCTCGCCATCTCAATCTCAAGTCGATCGGGCACCTACTACTGCCAAAAAGCACTCAGGCGGGATCGGCTGCTCAGTGTCATCTTTGCAGGTGATGTCGGTTTTCTGTACTGAACTCGAGCTGCAGAAGAGCTACAGAGCTGGCAGGCCTAAAGCATCTAGTATCGTCAGGGGCGTTAGTCTGAAGTATCTAAATGTCTGAACTCGGTCTGCTACCCAAGCTGGGTTCGCGAAACTATTCGTACTCTTGTCTTTTTTTGAGATGATGATGAGCTACAGAGCTGTTTAGCACAGCAATTCGGATATCATCATCAGGCGCGTTAGTCTAAAGTATCTAGATGCCTGAACTCGGTCTGCTACCAAAGCTGGGTCCGAAAAACTATTGCTACTCTGCTTTTTTGTTGCTGGAGATGAGCTACAGAGCTGTTTGTCACAGCAGAAGAGTAAATAATCAGAAGCATTAGTTTCAAATATCCAGACGCCCGAAATTGGTCTGCTACAAGAGCTGGGTCCGAATAACTAGC
This sequence comes from Prorocentrum cordatum, assembly GCA_963575745.1. Lineage (NCBI taxonomy): Eukaryota > Dinophyceae > Prorocentrales > Prorocentraceae > Prorocentrum > Prorocentrum cordatum. The sequence continues at coordinate 11,483 of CAUYUJ010021388.1, forward strand.
CGTTAAAGTTTAAGAGAGATGCTGGTAGCTGTCTCGAGGTAGCTCGAGCTTCAGATGAGCCACAGAGCTGTTCGGCACAGCAATCGGAAGGACATCATGAGACGCGCTAGTCTCAAGTATCTCGATGCCCGAACTCGTCACGCTTCCAGAGTTGGAACCAGAAAACTATCCGTACTCTTATTATTTGTTGGAGAGATGACGATGCCTTCCTTGATCCTTCCCCTTTTGCTCATCTCCTGCTTCTCCTCCTCCTCCGCCTTTCCTCATTCTCCTCCATTTCCTTTCTCCTCACTCCTTCTTCTCCTCTCCTCTAGTCCTTCTCCATGAAACCGCACCCTCGCGCAGAATGCGAGATTGCCGCGCCCGCATTGCACGAGGAAGCTCTACGAGTTCCCGGCGGTAACCAAGGTTGATGGTTTACCGCCGGCTCCCTCTTTTGCTATTCGACTTCTCAAAATTTGAACATTCGTCAGAGCTCTAGGATTTTAGATCCTCATATTCGATCTGATTCCCGCTCGCCATCCTAATCTCAAGTCGATCGGGTACAGATTACTGCCAAAAAGCATGTGGGCGGGATCGGCTCTTGAGTGTCATCTTGACAGGTGCCGTGGGTTTTCTCAACTTAACTCGAGCTGCAGATGAGCTACAGAGCTGGCAGGCACACCTAATGCTAGAATCATCAGGCGCGTTCGTCTCAAGTATCTAGATGTCTGAACTCGATCTGCCACCAGAACTGGGTCCGCAAACCTATTCGTACTCTACTCATTTTCTTGGAAATGCTGATGAGTTTCTTCAGAGAACTCGAGCTGCAGATGAGCTACAGAGCTTTTTGGCACAGCAATCGAAAGATGATTATCAGGCGCGCGAGCCGGAAGTATCTAGATGCCCGAGCCTGTCTGCTACCAGAGCTGGGTCCGAATAACTATACGCACTGTGGAAATGTTCTAGAGATGGTCACGGTTTCCTCGGCTGTCGAGCTGAAGACGCGCAGCAACATCAAATGCGCTCGTCTCGGGTATCTAGATGCCCGAACTCGGTCTGCTACCAGAGCTGGCTCCGAAGAACTATTTCTTCTCTGCTAATGTTTTAGACAGGTTGATGATTTTCTTGACTCAGCTCGCGCTCAAGATGGGCTACTGAGCTGGTCACAGCAAAATCGAAAGTAAATCATGAGACGGGCTAGTCTCATGTATCTAGATGCCCGAATTCGGTCGGCTTCCAGATGTCGAACCAAAAAACTGGGATCCGGCGGTAAACCGTCAACCAGGTAACCGCCGGGAGCCTCGTAGAGCTCTTTTCTCGCGCGGCGCTGCTCCGAACACACGGAAAGAGCTTTCTCAAGCGTGAAGAGACAAGCTTGAAATTCGTTTTTTCCGTTTTTATCCAACGTCGGTTCCCTTGATAGTAACACTGCATCTACAGACCTGAGAATTGGACTGGTAGAGACACGTGAGAAAGATATCTTTCCTTCTGATTTCAGTGAGGGAGGGCTCTCAAGCTCATCTGCAGCTCGAGTTAAGTGAAAAAATGCTTCATCAGGAAACTGGGCGCCGGCGGTAAACCGTCAACCTTTCTCACCGCCGGGGGACTCGTAGAGCTTCCTAACCATATATGATGTGCAAAGAATTAGCAGAAAACGAATAGTTTCTTCAGCCCGAGCGCTGATAGCAGACTGATCTCAGGCGTCTAGATATATTTCACTATTGCCCCTGATAGTTCCCTTCCCGTTGCTGTGCTGAACAATTCTATAGCTCATCTGCAGCGTGTAGAACCAAGAAAAACAGTACCATTAGGGAAGAGTAGCAGAGTACGAATCCGTGCTTGGCGTCTGCGCTCACAACAGACCCAAACCAAGCGTCTAGATGCTGCAGGCCTCATGATCTCCATTTGATTTTTCGGCCGAAGAGCTCTCGAGCTGCTCTGCAGCTCGAGTTCAGTGAAGAAATTCACCATCATTTGGAAAAGCTATCGGTCGAATACGAATAGTTTTGCGAAGCTAGCTCGAGTAGCAGACCGAGTTCAGACCTCTCGATGCAACACACGAACGCACCTGATGCTTCTGGATCAGTTTCTGTGCGCATCAGCTCTGTAGCTCTCCTACAGCCCGAGTTCAATACAGAAAACGGACAACACCTGTCAAGATGACTCGAAGAATACGAATAGTTTCGCGGACCTAATAGCAAACCCAGTTCAGACCTCTGGATGCAACAGACGACCCGGCCTGATGATTCCAAATCAGATTCTGTGCGCATCAGCTCTGTAGCTCTCCTACAGCACGAGTTACGTGCGAAAACCGACAGCACCTCTCAAGATGACTCGAAAGATACGAATAGCTTCGCAGACCTAGCTCGGGTAGCAGACCGATATCAGACCTCTGCGTGCAACAGACGAACGCGCCGGATTATTCTGCATCGGTTTCTGTGAGTATCAGCTCTGTAGCTCCCCTAGAGCTCGAGTTTAGCACAGAAAACCGACAGTCCCTGTCAAGATGACTCGAGCGATACGAATAGTTTCGCGAACCTGCTCCAGTAGCAGACCGAATTCAGACCTCTGCATGCGACAGGCAGCCGCGCCTGATGTCTCTGAATCATTTCCTGTAATTTACCAGCCCTGTAGCTCTCCCTACAGCCCGAGTTAAGTACAGAAAACCGACAGCACCTCTCAAGTTGACTCGAACAGTAGGAATAGTTTCGCGGACCTAGCTCGAGCAGCAGACCGAGTTCAGACCTCTGGATGCAACAGACGAACGCGCCTGATAATTCTGAGATGTTTTCTGTAGGTATCAGCTCTGTAGCTGTCCTACAGCTCGAGTTAAGTACAGAAAACCGACGACGCGTGTCAAGATGACCCCAAACGGCCGATCCCGCCTGTGTGCTTTTTGGCAGTAATATCTACCCGATCGACCTGAGATTGAGACGGCGAGCGGGAATAAGATCCAATATCATGGGACAAAAATACTATAGCTCTAACAAATTATTGAATTTCGAGAACAAAATGTTCAACCGACCAAAAGTCAGCAAAAGGACCGTCGAGATTTTTCTTGCCAGCTGGGAGCCGGCGGTAAACCGTCAACCAGGTTACCGCTGGGAGCCTCGTAGAGCTCTTACCTCGCACGGCGCTGCTCGGAACACGTGGGGGGAGCTTTCTCACGCGTTAGCTGAAAACTCGAAAAATTTGTCGTTTTTTTGATTTTCGCACAAAAACGGTTCCCCCAAGCGTTTTGATAATAATACTGCAGCTACGGACCTGAGAAATTCAATGGCAGACGCGGCATAACCCACTACAGGTGCGAAAAATACCGTTTCTTGAAACGAATGTTCAAATCTCACACAATGTTTGCCCAACCGGCCCAAAGTTCACACATTGTCCGTCGGGGCCGGGTCGGCCAACTAGCTGCACCCCGCGCCGGAATCCTCTAGCTCATCGATGCCGAAGAGCTCCACGAGGTACTGGGAGCCGGCGGTAAACCGTCAACCAGGTTACCGACGGGGCCCTCGTAGAGCCCTGCAGAGACCAAATCAGTTCCCAGATAACAGGAGAAAAAAGTTCGTGAATATAAACTTGAAAACTGAAGAAATGCGTTTTTCTGGTTTTAGACAACGTCGTTTCCCCCGAGTCTTTTTGATCGAAATGATGCAGCTAGAACCCTGAGAACTGCACCATCGAACGCGCCATGATCGACTGCAGAGAATAAAAATCCGGATTCCCAACACGAATTTCAAAATATCTCACAATCTTCGAAAAACCGACCCCAGGTCACCACATTGCCCGCCCGGGCCGGCTTGGCCAACTAGCTGCACCCCGCGCCGGAATTCCTCTAGCTCATCGATGCCGAGAAGCTCTACGAGGTACTAGCTTCCCAGCGCCCCGGAATTACCCTTAAGCTTCCAGCAACTAGCTAAGGGAAGCTCTACGAGTTACTGGGAACCGGCGGTAAACCGTCAACCAGGTCACCGCCGGGCACCTCGTAGAGCTCTTTTCTTGCACAGCGCTCCTCTGAATACATGAAGAAAGATTCTGAAGCGAGAGCCGAAAAACTCGTGAAAAAAAACACGTTTTTTTGGTTTTCATCCAAAGTCGGTTCCTCCAAGTGTTCTGAAGTAATACTGGGAACCGGCGGTAAACCGTCAACCTGGTTACCGCCGGGAACCTCGTAGAGCTCTTTTCCTGCACGGCGATCCTCGGAACACATGAAGAAAGCTTCTGGAGCGAGAAACGAAAAACTCGAAAAATCACGTTTTTCTGTTTTTATCCAAAGTCGGTTGCTCCAAGTGTTTTGAAAGTAATACGGCACCTACGCACCTGAGAATTTGACTGGCAGACGCGGCATAACCCACTACAGGTGCGAACCATCTGGTTTCTCGAAATGATTTGTCGAATATCTTTCAAATCTTAGGAAAACCGACCCAGAGTTGGCACATTGCCTCTTCTCGTCGGGTCGACCAACTAGCCCCACCCCGCGCCAGATTTCCTCTAGCTCATCGATGCCGAAGAGATCTACGAGGTATTGAAGCTAGAGACCTAAGAATTTGACTGAAAGACGCGGAATAACCCACTACAGGTGCGAAAAAACTACTTTCTCAAAATGAATTGTCAAATATCTTTCAAATCTTAGGAAAGCCGACCCAAAGTCACCACTTTGTCTCTTCTGGTCGGGTCGACCAACTAGCTCCACCCCGCGCCGGAATTCCTCTAGCTCATCGTTGCCGAAGAGCTCTACGAGGTACTTGGTAGCGTCCAAAACCCGGAGAGCGAAGAGACCCTCGGGGACGGGAAACGTGGTAGCGTCCAAAACCCGGAGAGCGAAAGACCCTCGGCGACGAGAAATCTTTTCTTGGGAGCTCTGGGGGGCTCCCTGAAGCGCTTCGAAAGCGCTGTCAGACACGCCTCCATGCGTGCCTGCACGCGCGCAGGCCCGCGTGGACGCGAGCCGGAAGCGCTCCCGGACCCGCTGCCGGCACGGGCGGGTCGCTGCGAGGATCGTGGAGCGGCGGAGATTGGCTGCTGGCGGGCACCACCACCGTCCGGCTTCTAATACCTCGTAGAGCTCTTCCGCATCGATGAGCTAAGAGGAATTCCGGCGCGGGCTGGAGGTAGTTGGTCGACCCGACGAGAAGAGACAATGTGTGAACCTTGGGTCGGTTTTGCTAAGATTTGAAAGATATTTGACAATTCATTTTGAGAAACCAGATGTTTCGCACCTGTAGTGGGTTATGCCGCGTCTGCCAGTGAAATTCTCAGGTGCGTAGGTGCAGTATTACTATCAAAACACTTGGAGCAACCGACTGTGTTCCGAGTCATCTTGACACGCGTTCACGGTTTTCTGTACTTAACTCGAGATTTCGGAGAGCTACAGAGCTGATACTTACAGAAACCGATTCACAATCATCAGGCGCGTGCGTCTGTTGCATTCAGAGGTCTGATCTCGGTCTGGTACTCGAGCTAAGTCCGTAAAACTTTTAAATTATTCGAATCATTTTGACCAGTGATGTCGGTTTTCTGTACTGAACTCAAGATTCAGAGGAGCCACAGATCTGGTACGCACCTAAACCGATTCAGTATCACCAGGCGCGTTCGTCTGTTGCATCAAGAGGCCTGAACTCGGTCTGCTACTCGAGCTAGGTCCACGACACTATTCGTATTTCTCATGTTCTCTTTAGAGGCGCTGTTGGCATTCTGAACTTAACTCGAGCTGTAGCACGGCTACAGAGCTAGTACACACACAGAAAGCGATCCAGAATCATGAGGGGCGTTCGGCTGAAGCATCCAGAGCTCTGAACAGAGTCCGCTACTCGAGCTAGGTCCGCAAAACTGGGAACCGGCGGTAAACCATCAACCTGGTTTTTCAAGTTCGAGTCAGGGCGCGGACAGCTGCGACAGCTGAGCCCTAAGACTCCCAAACGGAGCATAGGGTAGCTAGAGAAGGCACCTCTTATCATCACACTGCCGAGCCACTGAGGCATAGGCATCGGAATAGGATGCAGGAACAAGGAAAAGGATGCAGCACAACATGTGAGAATGCAAAGGTGTTGGAACAGGTTAGAGAATGGTGTAAGAGCTGGTTGAAACGCTACCCAAAACGTGTTCCACGGCCATACAATGCCGTTTTACTGCATTGATCAAAGCAACAGCCGATCAGCAGCATATACTTCCACAGACCGCCCTCCAACGAAGAAACCGTGGAGGCCGACTAGTTCATGTTTACGTTGTATATCCAGCGCCAGGCGCCAGTTAAGGCCACAGTTAAGGCCAAAAGGTTACACAAAGGTTCCTACTGTGGCTCTGCAAGCGTTGTTCCATCAGCCGTTGAGCACCACTTGAGTAGAATGTCAAGCACCGCCAATGTCCGAAGCACCACCATGCAAAACGGTGCATCCTTATCTTGTCCAACCGACACAGCCCACAGGTTATCTGGATGTCCGCGTCCTCCTCCCCATCACGGCGCAAAGCCTCACAGAAACGTTGCAGAGCAGCCTGCTTCAAGTAAAACTTTGCCCTCACTCGCTGGGTGGCCACATAATCCCATGCGTGGGAGGCCGCATCCGAATCAGCGTCCTCATCGCACTCTGATTGATAGTTATGCAACTCATCCACCTCCGTCTCCTTGTCGCCTTCGGGCAACAAGGGCACAATTGGGGCGGGTAGAGCGGAAGAAACTGAATCGTGAAAAGAGGACGGAGGTTGGGGAGCATCGCAAGTAGATTGATGGGCGGACTTTGACATAGAAGAGCCAGTTAGAACTGCCTGAGCCTTCGCCCTTGCCCGCCTCCTGTTCCTGCGGTGCCTCTGGCCTTTCCCACGGCCAGCATCCTCCTCAGGAGTCGGCGCCTCCTCGGGACTCTCAATTCCCATTCGAAGTTTGTATGCCTTGAGCGCCTCGATCCGAGCATGAAACTCATCTTTCGGGAGCCGTTCGAATTCCCGCCAAAGAGCAACTGCGTCGTCATTGGCACGGGCCCAGTCCCTGGCAGCCTGACACTCCGATCGATTGCTCTGCAACTCATCTGAACAGAGCCGGGAAGAAGATGCACAGTTATCTTTACGCTGGTCAACTTCGCACTCTCCGTGGGTTTTCGAGGATGCCAACGGCAGCGCCTCGGGGCCTCCACCTTCCCTTTGCACTCGAGAATAATCCAAAGGAACTGAGTGCACAGAATAATCCAAAGGAGCTGAGTGCAAAGAATAATCCAAAGGAAATGCGCGCAGTACAGCATCATTTGATTGAGAAGCAAGCGACGCTTCTTCAGCAGCAACTGCCGTAGAACTCTCCACAGATCAACATGAACATTATCCTCCTCCTCGTCCTTGAAATCCTTAAGATCCCCCTGCCAATCCTTTCCATGGCGAGCCGGGTCTGCGTCAGAAGCTGAAGTGTGGCACACTTCAGAGCGTGAAGCCATATAATATGTATGATGAGAATAATGCAACTGCTCATTCAGCAACTCCTCATTCTGCAACCCCACATCCTGCAACTCCTCATCATGCAACTCCTCTTTCAGAACACCTGGGTCAACAGCGGGAACATTTGAATCGGGAACATCATGATGTGACGAAACCTCCTCCTCCTCCTGTCTCTGCGAATAATCAGACCCAGCCGGCGACCAAAGGTTATGCGAATCAACATAAGCAACTTCAGCAATCAGATGCAAGTCCGATTTCTTGTCTTTCTCACTGGTCTTCGGCTCTGGCACCGAAAAGGAACTCAACAATAGATTGACCTGCTCCTCCGAGTTCCCCTGAAACGGGCATGGGTTTCGCGCACAATCATCGAGGTTATCAAACCAGCCAAACGCGGGGAAGGTATTCGGATCAGCCACAAAATATGGATCACGAGCATTAAACTGCATAACATCAAATACAGCTTGTCTACAAATCGCCAGTTTGATTCTCCTCGTGTTTTTTTTCCAACTGGTCGAAACAGAACTAATCGAACAAAATTGCGCTGTCATGATGCCGCACAAGGAAGGGGCACGCAAGAACAACTGATCAGACAGAGAAATCAATCCAACGCCGACAGATCACCCGTTGGGTACACAGAGATGTACGAGGGAAGCGAAATCTGGCGGGGCAAAATCTCCTGTCCGCACGATGCGGCTTGAGCCACCTCTTGAGCCAAATGGCTTGAGCCAAAATGGCTACGGAACGGCGATGAACCAAATGACTTGAGCCGTCAACCTGGTTACCGCCGGGAACCTCGTAGAGCTCTTTTCTTGCACGGCGATGCTCGAGACACATGAAGAAAGCTTCTGGAGCGAGAAACGAAAAACTCGAAAAATCACGTTTTTCTATTTCTATCCAAAGTCGGTTGCTCCAAGTGTTTTGATTGTAACTGCACCTACAGACCTGAGAATTTGACTGGCAGACGCGGCAAAACCGACTACAGGTGCGAAAAATCTGGTTTCTCGAAATGAATTGTCGAATATCTTTCAAATCGTAAGAAAACCGATCCAAAATTGTCACATTGTCCCTTCTCGTCGGGTCGACCAACTAGCTCCACCCCGCGCCGGAATTTCTCTAGCTCATCGATGCCGAAGAGCTCTACGAGGTACTGGCGCCGGCGGTCAACCGTCAACCTGGTCACCGCCAGGAACCTCGTAGAGATCCTTCCACTCGTGGGAGTGCTCAGAGTCGAAAGAGAGAGCTCCTGCAGGCATCTCTCGAAAAATTGAACATTGATTTTTTCATGTCGAGATGAAGTTGGTTGCTCCAAGTCTTTTAATAGTAAAGTTGCGCCAACAGAGCTCTTGTTAAGACGCAGAGGCCCTCATAATCGTTCACAGGTGCGAAAAATCTGCTTTCTCAAAATGAATTGTCAAATATCTTTCAAATCTCAGCAAAACTGGCCTCAAGTTAACATATTGTCCGCCCGGGCCGGCTGGGTCAAGTAGCTCCACCACGCGCCGGAATTCCTCTAGCTCATGGATGCCGAAGAGCTCTACGAGGCACCACTCGTATGCGACCGAATTTTTCTAGTTGTTTGGCCCTCGCGTTAGAAGCTTCCTTCACGTGCTTTGAAGAGCGCTGAGCAAGAAAAGACCTCTATGGGGTCCCCGGCGGTAACCTGGTTGACGGTTGACCGCCGGTTCCATCTAAAACTGGGCGCCGGCGGCCGGGGGACTCGTAGAGCTTCCTGACAGAATATAATGTCGAAAAATAATTGCAGAGAACGAATAATTTTTCAGCTCAAGCGATTTCAGACCTCTCGATGCAACAGCCAAACGCCCCCGATGCTTCTGGATTGTCCTCGGATCTCTGTGGCTCTCCTACAGCCCGAGTTACGTGCGTAAATCGACCTTTCAAGATGACTCGAACAATACGAATAGTTTGGCAAACCTAGCCCGAGTATCAGACCGAGTTCAGACTTCTGAATTCGACAGGCAGCGCGTCTGATGTCTGTGAATCGATTCATGTGATTACCAGCCCTACAGCCGCCATACAGCCCGAGTTAAGTGCAGAAAACCGACAGCACCTCTCAGGATGACTCGAAGAATACGAATAGTTCCGCAGACCTAGTTCGGGCAGCAGACCGAGTTCATAGCTCTGGATTCAACAGACACACGCGACTGATGATTCTCAATCGGTTTCTGTAAGAATCGGCTTTGTAGCTGTCATATAGCTCGAGTTAAGTACAGAAAACCGAGAACGCCTGTCAAGATGACTCGAAAAATATGAATAGGTTTGCGGACCTAGCTCGGCTAGCAGACCGAGTTCAGAATTCTGAATGCAACAGACGAACGCGCCTGATCATTCTGAATCGATTAGGTGTGCTTACAAGCTCTGTAGTTGTCCTGTATCTCGAGTTAAGTCCCATATACCGAGAGCGCGTATCAAGATGACACGAAACGGCCGATCCCGCCGGGATGCTTTTTGGCAGTAAAAGGTACCCGATCGAGCTGAGATTAAGATGGCGAGCGGGAATGAGATCAAATATCACGGGAAAAAATACTAGAGCTCTAACGAATGGTGGAATTTCGAGAACAAAATTTTCAACCGGCCAAAAGTCACCAAAAGGTCCGTCGAGATTTTTCTTGCCAACTAGCTCTCCAGCGCCCCGGAATTACTCTTACGCTTCCAGCAATGACTTACTGTAGCCCCCCTACAGCCCGAGTTCAGTGCAGAAAACCGACAGCACCTCTCAAGATGACTCGAACAATACGAACAGTTTCGCGATTCTAGATCGGGCAGAAGACCGAGTTCAGAGCTATGGATTCAACAGACAAACGGGACTGATGATTCTGAATCGGTTTCTGTAAGTATCAGCTCTGTAGCTGTCATATAGCTCGAGTAAGGTACAGAAAACCGAGAGTGCCTGTCAAGATAACTCGAATCATACAAATCGGTTTGCAGACCTAGCTCGGCTAGCAGACCGAATTCAGACCTCTGAATGCAACAGACGAACGCGCCTGATCATTCTGAATCGATGAGGTGTGCTTAACAGCTCTTTAGCTGTCCTATATCTCGAGTTAAGTCCAATATACCGACAGCGCGTATCAAGATGACTCGAAACGGCCGATCCCGCCTGGACGCTTTTTGGCAGTGAAAGATACCCGATCGAGCTGAGATCAAGATGGCGAGCGGGAATAAGATCGAATATCACGGGAAAAAATACTAGAGCTCTAACGAATGGTTGAATTTCGAGAACAAAATTTTCAACCGACCAAAAGTCAGCAAAAGGTCCGTCGAGATTTTTCTTGCCAATGGAACCGGCGGTAAACCGTCAACCTGGTCTTTTTTTTGCGTCTTTTGCGAAGGCCGGTTCGAGCTCCCATGGGAGCAGGCCTAAACACAAAGAACCTAAGCAGCGAAGCTGCAGAGATTAAGTACAAGTGCACAAACAGCGAAGCTGTACAGGAATGCACAAGTATACAATACACGAGAATGCAACTCAAAGATTGTAAGATTGAAAGCAATGCGAGACCATGCAGTAACCACATATAGCGATTACCGTCTCAGCACCACTGAAAATAAAAGCAGTGAGAGACCATACAGTAACCATTGGTTTATACAGCGATTACCGTCTCAACACCACTGAGAATGTACAAGAGATTAAAGGTCAGAATGCAGGTAAGAAAGTGAAACAAAGTGAAAAACAGCGAGGTTCAAAGGCCTACTTTGAGGCACCACGTGACAAATCACGGAAAGTCACGTTCAAAGGTCAATGAGCACTCAAATCAAGGAAGCAACGAATGACCTACTTTGAGGGATCAAGCGAGGCTCTTCTTCAACACACGCGCATGCACGACAACACACACAGGCATGAAGAAAGGCAACGCAATGACAAATCAAGCGTGCAGGATCAATCACTTGTGCATCATCTGTGCCGTTTCCGATGCTTCTTGCCGCTCCGCGTCAATGCACTCCTGGAAGTAGAACTCTGAGGACCCCCTTGTTGCGAATCATCCTCCTCGGAACTTTCAATTCCCAATTGCAGCCTGTATGCATTAAGAGCCTCAATCCTACGCTGAAACTCCTGTGTCGGGAGTCGGTGTAGCTCAACCTGGTCACCGCCCGGAACCTCGTAGAGCTCTTTTCTTGCACGGCGATCGTCGGAAGGAGAAAGCTTCTGGAGCGAGAAAGAATAAACTCGAAAAATCACGTTTTTCTGTTTTTATTCAACGCCGGTTCCTCCAGGTGTTTTGATCGTAACATTGCACCTACGGACCTGAAAATTTGACTGGCAGAAGCGGCACGACCCACTACAGGTGCGAAAAATCTGCCTTCTCAAAATAAATGGTCAAATATCTTTCAAATATTCGCAAAACCACCCAAACTGGGCGCCGGCGGTAAACCGTCAACCTTTCTTACCGCCGGGGGACTCGTAGAGCTTCCTGACAACATATAATGTCGAAAAAAAAAACAGAGAACGAATAGTTTTTCAGCCCAAGCGATTTCAGACCTCTCGATGCAACAGCCGAACGCCCCCCGATGCTTCTGGATTGTCTTCTGTACGAGCTCTGTAGCTCTCCTACAGCCCGAGTTACGTGCGCTAATCGACAGCACCTCTCAAGATGACTCGAACAAAACGAATAGTTTGGCAAACCCAGCTCGAGTATCAGGCCGAGTTCAGACCTCTGAATGCGACAGGCGGACGCGTCTGACGTCTCCGAATCGATTCCTGTGATTACCAGCCCTGTAGCCCCCCTACAGCCCGAGTTAAGTGCAGAAAGCCAACAGTATCTTTCAGCATCACTCGAACAATACAAACAGTTTCGCGGACCTAGTTCGGGCAGCAGACCGAGTTCTGAGCTCTGAATTCCACAGGCGGACGCGCCTTAGGTCTTCAAATCGATTGCTGTCACCACCAGCACTGTAGCCCCCCTACAGCCCGAATTAAGTGCAGAAAACCGACAGCACCTCTCAAGATGACTCGAACAATACGAATTGTTTCGAGATTCTGGATCGAGCAGCAGACCGAGTTCAGAGCACTGAATTCAACAGACAAACGCGACTGATGATTCTGAATCGATTTCTGTACGCATCAGCTCTGTAGGTTGTCCTTTAGCTCGAGTTAAGTACAGAAAAGAGAGAGCGCCTGTCAAGATGACTCGAATAATACGAATAGGTTTGCGGACCTAGCTCGGTTAGCAGACCGAGTTCAGACCTCTGGATGCAACAGACGAACGCGCCTGATCATTCTGAATCGATAAGGTGTGCTTACCAGCTATGTAGCTGTGCTATATCTTCAGTTAAGTCGAATAGACCGACAGCGCGTATCAAAATGACTCGAAACGGCCAATCCCGCCGCAGTGCTTTTTGGCAGTAAAAGGTACCCGATCGAGCGGAGATCAAGATGGCGAGCGGAAATAAGATCGAATATCACGGGAAAAATACTAGAGCTCTAACGAATGGTTGAATTTCGAGAAAAAAACTGGGAACCGGCGGTAAACCGTCAACCAGGTTACCGCCGGGCACCTCGTAGAGCTCTTTTCTTGCACAGCGCTCCTCCGAACACACAAAGGAAGCTTCTGAAGCGAGATCCAAAAACTCGAAAAATCGTGATTTTTCGCTTTTCATGCAAGGTCGGTTCCCCCAAGTGTTTTGATAGTAATACTGCGCCTACGGACCTGAAAATTTTACTGGCAGACGCGCCTTAACCCACTACAGGTGCGAAAAATCTCCTTTCTTAAAATAAATTGTCAAATATCTTTCAAATATTCGCAAAACCACCCAAAAGTTAACACTGGGCGCCGGCGGTAAACCGTCAACCTTTCTTACCGCCGGGGGACTCGTAGAGCTTCCTGACAATATATAACGTCGAAAAAACTGCAGAGAACAAATAGTTTTTCAGCCCAAGCGATTCGAGACCTCTCGATACAACAGCCCAACGCCCCCGATGCTTCTGGATTGTCTTCTGTACGAGCTCTGTAGCTCTCCTACAGCCCGAGTTACGTGCGTAAATCGACAGCATCTCTCAAGATGACTCGAACAATCGAATAGTTTGACAAACCTAGCTCGAGTATCAGACCCAGTTCAGACCTCTGAATGCGACAGGCGGACGCGTCTGATGTCTCCGAATCGATTTCTGTGATTACCAGCCCTGCAGCCCCCCTACAGCCCGAGTTAAGTGCAGAAAACCGACAGCACCTCTCAGGATGACTCGAACAGTACGCATAGTTTCGCGGACCTAGTTCGGGCAGCAGACCGAGTTCCGAGCTCTGGATTCCACAGACGGACGCGCCTGATGTCTCTAAATCGATTCCCGTGACTACCACCACTGTAGCCCCCCTACAGACCGAGTTAAGTACAGAAAACCGACAGCACCTCTTAAGATGACTCCAATTACGAATAGTTTTGCAATTCTAGATCGGTCAGCAGACCGAGTTCAGGGCTCTGGATTCAACATACGAACGCGACTGATAATTCTCAATAGGTTTCTGACTATAGCTGTCGTATAGCTCGAGTTTATTACAGAAAACCGAGAGCGCCTGTCAAGATGACTCGAATAATACGAATAGGTCTGCGGACCTAGCTCGGCTAGCATACCGAGTTCAGACCTCTGGATGAAACAGACGAACGCGCCTGAGCATTCTGAATCGATAAGGTGTGCTTACCAGCTCTGTCGCTGTCCTGTATCTCGAGTTAAGTCCAATATACCGACAGCGCGTATCAAGATGACTTGAAACGGCCGATCCCGCCTGGACGCTTTTTGGCAATAAAAGGTACCCGATCGAGCTGAGATCAAGACAGCGAGCGGGAATAAGATCGAATATCACGGGAAAAAATACTAGAGCTTAAACGAATTGAGGAATTTCGAGAACCAAATTTTCAACCGACCAAAAGTCAGCAAAAGGTCCGTCGAGATTTTCCTTGTCAACTAGCTCTCCAGCGCCCCGGAACTGGCGCCGGCGGTGAACCGTCAACCTGGTCACCGCCGGGAACCTCGTAGAGCTCTTTTCACGCGTCAGAGAGCTCAGAGTCGGAAGAGAGAGCTTCTGGAGACATTTCTCTAAAAACTGAATATTTATTTGTTTTCATGTCGACATGAACTTGGTTCCCCCAAGTGTTTTGATAGATGTGCACCTACAGAGCTCACATTAAGACGCAGAGGCCCTCATAGTCGTTTACAGGTGCGAAAAATCTGCTTTCTCGAAATGAATGGCAAAACCGACCAAAAGTTAACATTTTGTCCTTTCTGGCCGGGTCGGGCAACTAGCTCCACCCCGCGCCGGAATTCCTCTAGCTCATCGACTGGGCGCCGGCGGTAAACCGTCAACCTTTCTTACCGCCGGGGGACTCGTAGAGCTTCCTGACAATATAATGTCGAAATAAAATTGCAGAGAACGAATTGTTTTTCAGCCCAAGCGATTTCAGACCTCTCGATGCAACAGCCGAACGCCCCCGATGCTTCTGGATTGTCTTCTGTACGCTCTGTAGCTCTCCTACAGCCCGAGTTACGTGCCTAAACCGACAGCACCTCTCAAGATGACTCGAACAAAACAAATAGTGGGGCAACCCAGCTCGAGTATCAGACCGAGTGGAGACCTCTGAATGCGATAGGCGGACGCGCCTGATATCTCCGAATCGATTCCTGTGATTACCAGCCCTGCAGCCACCTACAGCCCGAGTTAAGTGCAGAAAACCGACAGCACCTCTCAGGATCACTCGAACAATACGAATAGTTTCGCGGACCTAGTTCGGGCAGCAGACGCAGTTCCGAGCTCTGGATTCGAAAGGCGGACGCGCCTGATGTCTTCAAATCGATTCCTGTAACCACCAGCACTGGAGCCCACCTACAGCGTCAAGTGCAGAAAACCGACAGACAGCACCTCTCAAGATGACTCGAACAATACGAATTGTTTCGCGATTCTAGATCGGACAGCAGACCGAGTTCAGAGCTCTGGATTCAACAGACGAACGCGCCTGATGATTCTGAATTGGTTTCTGTAAGCATCAGCTGTGTAGCTGTCCTATAGTATAGCTCGAGTTAAGTACAGAAAACCGAGAGCGCCTGTCAAGATGCATCGAATAATACGAATAGGTTTGCGGACCTAGCTCGGCTAGCATACCGAGTTCAGACCTCTGGATGCAGCAGACGCACGTGCCTGATCATTCTGAATCGATAAGGTGTGCTTACCAGCTCTGTAGCTGTCCTGTATCTCGAGTTGAGTCCAATATACCGACAGCGCGTATCAAGATGACTTGAAACGGCCGATCCCGCCCGTGTGCTTTTGACCGTAAAAGGTACCCGATCGAGCTGAGATCAAGACAGCAAGCGGGAATAAGATCGAATATCACGGGAAAATACTAGAGCTCAAGCGAATAGTTGAATTTCGAGAACAAAATTTTCAACCCACCAAAAGTCACCAAAAGGTCCGTCGAGATTTTTCTTGCCAACTAGCTCTCGAGCGCCCCGGAATTACTGGCGCCGGCGGCGAACCGTCAACCTAGTCACTGCCGGGAACCTCGTAGAGCTCCTCACACTGGAAAGAGTGCTGAGAATCGAAGTACAGCAAAACAAATAAAGATTTTTCGAAAATCTATATTTTTGATTTTTTCAATGTTCACATTCGCTCAGTTCCCGGAAGTCAACTCATAAGAAAATACATCGGAAGAGCTGAGCTGCTGTCAGAGAGGAGTTCACACGCCACTGCGACGCGCAAAAATTTGCTTTCTCTAAACTGGGAGCCGGCGGTAAACCATCAACCAGCTCTGACTAGACCAAGTCGGTTCCGAGATAACAGCAGAAAAACGCTTCTGAATACCAGCTTGAAAAATGAAGACATGTTGTTTTCGGTCGCACAGAATGTTGGTCCCCCCTAGTCTTTTGATCGAAATAATGCAGCTAGGGCCCTGAGGATTGCACCATCGAAAGCGCCTGAGGATTGCACCATCGAAAGTGCCATTAAAATTCAAAATTGCAAAACGAATTTCAAAATCTCTCGCCATCTTCGAAAAACCGACCCCAGGTCACCACTTGCTAGCGTCCAAAACCCGGAGAGCAACTGGCGCCGGTGAACCGTCAACCTGGTCACCGCCGGGAACCTCGTAGAGCTCCTCACACTGGTAAGAGTGCTGAGAAGTAGAAAAAAAAAAAAAAAAAAAAAAAAAAAAAAAAAAAAAAAAAAAAAAAAAAAAAAAAAAAAAAAAAAAACTTCTTGTGAAAATCTGTATTTTTCATTTTTTCGATGTTGACTTTCGCTCAGTTCCCGGAAGTCGACTCATAAGAAAATACACCAGGAGAGCTGAGCTGCTGTCAGAGAGGCTCAAGCTCATCGATGACAAAAGCTCTACCAGCTATAAACCGTCAACGCGTGTCGAGATGCCTAAAACCCGCCGACGGTTCCCTCAAGTCTTGTGATAGTAATATTGCAGCTACGGGCCTGAGAATTTAACTGATAGACGCGGCATGACCTACTGCACGTGAGAAAAATACCGGTTCTCAAGCGTGTTTTTAATATTTTTTTAAACAAAAAAAAAAAAAAAAAAAAAAAAAAAAAAAAAAAAAAGAGGCGCCGGCGGTAAGCCCTCAACCTTTCTCACCGCCGGGGACTCGTAGAGCTTCCTGACAATATATAATGTCGAAGGAAAATTGCAGAGAACGAACAGTTTTTCAGCCCAAGCGATTTCAGACCTTTCGATGCAACAGCCGAACGCCTTGGATTCTCTTCTATAAGAGCTCTGTAGCTCTCCTACAGCCCGAGTTACGTGCGTAAATCGACAGCACCTCTCAAGATGACTCGAACAATACGAATAGTTCGGCAAACCCAGCTCAAGTACCAGACCGAGTTAGACCTCTGAATGCAATAGTGGAAGTGTGTGACTCCGAATCGATTCCTGTGATTACCAGCCCTGCAGCCCCCCTGCAGCCCGAGTTAAGTGCAGAAAACCGACAACCCCTCTCAGCATGACTCGAACAATACGAACACTTTCGCAAACCTAGTTCGGGCAGCAGACCGAGTTCAGAGCTCTGGATTCGACAGACGGACGCGCCTGATGTCTCCAAATCGATTCCTCTGATTACCAGCCCTGTAGCGCCCTACAGCCTGATTTAAGTAAAGAATACCAATAACACCTCTCAAGACTCGAACAATACAAATAGTTTCGTGATTCTAGATCGAGCAGCAGACCGAGTTCAGAGCTCTGGACTCAACAGACAACGCGACTGATATTATAAATCAGTTTCTGTAAGTATCAGCTCTGTAGCTGTCATATAGCTCGAGTTAAGTACCAAAAACCAAGAGCGCCTCTCAAGATGACTCAAATAATACGAATAGGTTTGCGGACCTAGCTCGGCTAGCAGACCGAGATCTACGAGGTATTACTCTTAAGATTCCAGCAACAACTTCCTAAGGGCAACAACTTCCTAAGGGAAGCTCTACGAGTTACTGGGCGCCGGCGGTAAACCGTCAATATTGATTACCGCCGGGAGACTCGTAGAGCTTCCTGCCACACTCTTGAGATTTCAACGGAATGATCGTGGTCATGCTGCAGCCACAGGTGCGTGGAAAGCTCTGTAACTGCCTACAGCTCAGGTTAAGTTGAGAAATGTATCGACGCATGCAAGTGTAGCATTGTCAAATACTAGGCGCCGGCGGTAAACCGTCAACCTAAGCTGAAAAAACCGAGAGCACCTACCAACATTCCGTCTCATAGTGAATAAGTTTTTCAATCGATTCTCGAATTCTAGCTCACTTCGAGAGTTCTGGCGCAATGAGCAGACGCGCATGATGAGTCTGAGTCGTCTGCTGTGCCTAAGAGCTCTGTAGCTGCCACAGCTCGAGTTAAGTTGAGAAAACCAAACCACACAATCAAGTGTAGTACTCATGCAAAGAGTTTGTTCGATCATAACTTCTTACATATCCAGCGCTGAACATTCTCCCGCCACATGTGGACGCGCATCATCATTCTGAATCCAAAAGCTGTGCTTGCCATCTCTGTAGCTTGCCTACAGGTCGAGTTAAGTTCAGAAAACCGAGAGCACCTACCAACATAGCACTCGACACCCGATCCCGCCACAGTGCTTTTCGATAGTAATATTCACCCGATCGAGCTGATATCAAGATGGCGAGTCGCACTGAGATCATAGATCACGGGAACAATACTGGAGCTCTAACGAACATAATTTTCAACTGAGCAAAAGTCACCAAAAGTTCCGTCGAGATTTTTCGAGCCCGCCAGTGCGTCCGAATTACTCTTAAGCTTCCAGCTGCTAGTTTAGGGAAGCTCTACGAGTCATCTTTCAAATCTGCGCAAAACCGACCCAAAGTCACCACTTTGTCCTTTCTGGTCAGGTCGGCCAACTAGCTCCACCCCGCGCCGGAATTCCTCTAGCTCATCGATAACGAAGAGCTCTACGAGGTGTTAAGGCGCCGGCAGTGAACCGTCAACCTAGTCACCGCCGGGAACCTCGTGGAGCTCTTTACACTGGTAAGAGTGCTGAGAACCGAAGTAGAGTAAAAAAATAGAGATTTTTCGGAAATCCTCATTTTCGATTTTTTCGATGTTCATATTCGCTCAGTCCCGGGAAATCAACTGGGCGCCGGCGGTAAACCGTCAACCTTTCTTACCGCCGGGGAACTCGTAGAGCTTCCTGACAATATAATGTGGAACAGAATTGCAGAAAACAAATAGTTTTCCAGCCCAAGCGATTTCAGACCTCTCGATGCAACAGCCGCACGCCACGATGCTTCTGGATTGTCTTCTTTACGAGCTCTGTAGCTTTCCTAGCCCGAGTTACGTGCGTAAATCGGCAGCACCTCTCTAACAAAACGAATAGTTGGGCAACCAAGCTCGAGTATCAAACCGAGTTCAGACCTCTGAATGCGACAGGCGGACGCGTCTGATGTCTGCGAATCGACTCCTGTGATTGACAGCCCTGTAGACCCCCTACAGCCCGAGTTAAGTGCAGAAAACGGACAGTACCTCTCAGGATGACTCGAACAATACAACAGTTTTGCGGAGCCAGTTCGGGCAGCAGACCGAGTTCCCTGGATTCGACGGACGACGCGCCTGATGTCTCCAAATCGTTTCTTGTGACCAGCACTGCAGCCCTCTCAGCCCGAGTTGAGTGAAGAAAACCGAGAGCACTTCTCAAGATGACTCGAACAATACGAAGAGTTTCGCGATTCTAGATCGGGTAGCAGACCGAGTTTAGAGGTCTATATTCAACAGACAAATGCAACTGATGATTCTGACTCGGTCTATATATCAGCTCTGTAGCTGTCCTATAGCTCGAGTTAATTCTCAAGAAAATGCATCGGCAGAGCTGAGCTGCTGTCAGAGAGGAGTTCATATGCCAATGCTCGGCGTAATAATCTGCTTTCTCAAAATGAATGATCAAATATCTTTCACATCTGCGCAAAACCGACCGAAAGTCAGCACTGGAACCGGCGGTAAACCGTCAACCTGGTTTGTTTGTTTGTTTGGACTCGCGTTCCCAGCTGAGTGCAGCTGGGCGAGGACCGGTCCCGCAGAAGCACACGGGCAGCGCTGAGCAGCGCTTCGGCTGCCGACAATTCACATTCTGTGACTGTAGCTCCTTCGAGGAGCCACGCGGCCTCGGCCACATCCCTCCAAACGAGGGGCACGGCACTAGAAACAGCAAACTCATGCCCAGCAGGGAAGGGGCCCACGGTTCTCGCGGAAGCGATGCCTATCTCACTGGGATTGCACTGAGTATTGATTAAGCCGATCTGAAGCCAGAAACCACATCCTGATCCTTGCTGGTCAACCCCGCCATCAAAGCCTCCCCTGATAGCGAACGGTAAGAGATAAGTTTCGAATGGATATAGATAACAATGAGTTCTGTAGAATGTGCGGCCACATCTGGCCTCATGCGTCAATTCATCCGCTCGTGTATTGTCCTCCCTGAATTCATGCCTCCATATCTCACGTCCCAAGGCAGCAGGCCTCAGATTGAAACACGCAGCGAGCTCAAAGGTACAATCAATCATGGCAGCTGTCCTCTTGCAGTAGCCACGATTCTCACATCTCCATTTCCCCTGTAGCCAGGAGCAGATAAGTAATGAGTCACCCTTGAACTCAGCAGCAAAACCCTCTGAGGATATATCCCACACAGTCGCACGTTCCTGGATCATAGCATAACGTATTGCAAGCTTGGCGGACTCTTTGGGGTCGTACTTGGGGTGCAGAGGGTTGGTCGCGATGTCGACCGCCTCAGTATCGGCCTGCTCTCGAGCCTCAGGGGAGCCTCGAGGTCCATTAGGAGAGCCCTTCCAAGACACCACAAAGTAATCATAGACCTTAGTTTTGTTGTATTGCGTAAGGAGTTGCTTCCATACCTCCAAGAATTGAACCCAATCGCCCCGCACAGACTCCCACCACTTTTCCCCAAAGAACTGAATGTAGGGGAACTGCCAAGACCGACCGCCCACAGACACAAGGCCTCCACGAAGCCGTTTGCCCGAACTAGTTAAGGCCCTGTTGCCGTGTTGTCGTAGAACCTCTGTTATTGTGTCGCGAGCCGTGACCCAGCCAACATTGTACATCATAAGCGCACGTCGGGAGTCTCGAAAGGCCTTCCTCCCCTTTGAGACGGCAAGTGGCTCGTCTCTGAGAGCGTGGGCAGCTCCCTCTCCAGAGGGCATCGGCTGTGAGCGGGCAATGGAACAGGCGACCTGCGAGCAAAGATCCTCCAGCCGCCTCTCCATATCCGTAATCCCCCCCTCCACCTCCATCACAGTCGCTGCAGGTACATCCTCCCCCCGTCCATCCACAAAGCGAACACGTTTAGCACGTTGAGTCGTTGATCCCTCCACCTCAACCTCCGTCCTTGCCGTCCTGTCCCCCTCCAAAGATAGTAAATATTGCCTCGTGGAGCGCATCATGCCCCAGCTCTTCCAACACAGCATCTGCACAGCCGACGGGAAACCCCCATCGCAGAAGATTGTCCTGACTCGTGTCAGTGCAGCTGGCCGCCATACCTCCCACCCCACATCTCCTGGCTTCCTCCTCCATGACATTCTCAGAAGACACATACCCTCGAACGCATGGATAACCCTCACACACTCACTGTCAATCGTGATGGCCTCTGCTGCATATAAAAAACGGCTCTGCACAGTCGATTGATATCGACGAAACTTCTTCACCAGAGGCAGCGCCCTGCACGTAAAATACTGCACCTGCGCAAAGAATGCCCTTCGGGCCTGCTGGACGCGCTCCTGCACATCCGTGTGGATAGAAGTGAAACTTCTGGGAATCTGATACCCCAGCACATTCAAACTCTCAACATGCTTGAAAGGTACAATCCGCGAGCCAATCTGAACCGTGACCGTATCAGTGTACTGAGTACCACACACCATCATCTCTAGACTCTCCTCCTTCCACTCCATCCCCCAATCCCTGAGAGCAGTAGTGAAGGCAGTGGCCGCTACCTGCGCCTCCGATGCTGATGCTCAACCTGGTTACTGCCGGAAACCTCGTAGAGCTCTTTTCTTGCACGGCGATCGTCGGAACTCGGAGAGAAAGCTTCTGGAGCGAGAAAGAAAAAACTCAAAAAAACAAGTTTTTCTGCTTTTACTTAACGTTGGTTCCCCCAAGTCTTTCGATAGTAATACTGCACCTACAGACCTAAAAATTTTACTGGCAGACGCGGCAAAACCCACTACAGGTGCGAAATATCTGGTTTCTCAGAATAAATTGTCAAATATCTGTCAAATATTCGCAAGACCATCCACTGGGCGCCGGCGGTAAACCGTCAACCTTCGTTACCGCCGGGGGACTCGTAGAGCTTCCTGACAACATATAATGTCGAAAAAATTATACTGAAAAAATGGTTCTTCAGCCCAAGCGATTTCAGACCTCTCCGATGTAACAGCCGAACGCCCCCGATGCTTCTGGAGTGTCTTCTGTACGAGCTCTGTAGCTCTCCTACAGCCCGAGTTACGTGCGTTAATCGACAGCACCTCTCAAGATGACTCGAACAATACGAATAGTTTGGCAAACCTAGCTCGAGTATCAGACTGAGTTCAGACCTCTGCATGCGACAGGCGAACGCGTCTGATGTTTATGAATCGATTCCTGTGATAACCAGCCCTGCAGCCCCCTACAGCCCGAGTAGAGTGAAGGAAACCGACAGCAAGTCTCAGGATGACTCGAACAATACGAATAGTTTCGCGGACCTAGTTCGGGCAGCAGACAGAGTTCCGAGCTCTGGATTCGAAAAGCGGACGCACCTGATGTCTCCGAATCGATTCCAGTGATTACCAGCCATGCAGCCCCCCCACAGCCCGAGTTCAGTGCAGAGAACCGACAGCATCTCTCAAGATGACTCGAACAATACGAATAGTTTCGTCATTCTAGATCGGGCAGCAGACCGAGTTCAGAGCTCTGGATTTAACAGACAACGGCCACTGATGATTCTGAATCATATTCTGTACGTATCAGCTCCGCATCTGTCCTGTAGCTCGAGTTAAGTACAGAAAAACGAGAGCGCCTGTCAAGATGACTCGAATAATACGAATAGGTTTGCGGACCTAGCTCGGCTTGCAGACCGAGTTCAGACCTCTGCGTTCAACAGGCGAACGCGCCTGAGCATTCTGAATCGATTAGCTGTGCTTACCAGCTCTGTAGCTGTCCTAAAGCTCGAGTTATCTCGAGAAAACCGACAGCGCCTGACAAGATGACCCGAAACGGTCGATCCCGCCGGAGTGCTTTTTGGCAGTAAAAGGTACCCGATCGAGCTGAGATCAAGATGGCGAGCGGGAATAGATCGAATATCACGGGAAAAAATACTAGAGCTCTAACGAATGGTTGAATTTCGAGAACAAAATTTTCAACCGACCAAAAGTCATCAAAAGGTCCGTCGAGATTTTCTTGCCAACTAGCTCTCCAGCGCCTCGGAATTACTCTTAAGCTTCCAGCAATAACTGGGCGCCGGCGGTAAACCGTCAACCTTTGTTTGTTTGTTTGCTTGGACTCGCGTTCCCAGCTGAGTGCAGCTGGGCGAGGACCGGTCCCGCAGAAGCACACGGGCAGCGCTGAGCAGCGCTTCGGCTGCCGACAATTCACATTCTGTGACTGTAGCTCCTTCGAGGAGCCACGCGGCCTCGGCCACATCCCTCCAAACGAGGGGCACGGCACTAGAAACAGCAAACTCATGCCCAGCAGGGAAGGGGCCCACGGTTCTCGCGGAAGCGATGCCTATCTCACTGGGATTGCACTGAGTATTGATTAAGCCGATCTGAAGCCAGAAACCACATCCTGATCCTTGCTGGTCAACCCCGCCATCAAAGCCTCCCCTGATAGCGAACGGTAAGAGATAAGTTTCGAATGGATATAGATAACAATGAGTTCTGTAGAATGTGCGGCCACATCTGGCCTCATGCGTCAATTCATCCGCTCGTGTATTGTCCTCCCTGAATTCATGTCTCCATATCTCACGTCCCAAGGCAGCAGGCCTCAGATTGAAACACGCAGCGAGCTCAAAGGTACAATCAATCATGGCAGCTGTCCTCTTGCAGTAGCCACGATTCTCACATCTCCATTTCCCCTGTAGCCAGGAGCAGATAAGTAATGAGTCACCCTTGAACTCAGCAGCAAAACCCTCTGAGGATATATCCCACACAGTCGCACGTTCCTGGATCATAGCATAACGTATTGCAAGCTTGGCGGACTCTTTGGGGTCGTACTTGGGGTGCAGAGGGTTGGTCGCGATGTCGACCGCCTCAGTATCGGCCTTCTCTCGAGCCTCAGGGGAGCCTCGAGGTCCATTAGAAGAGCCCTTCCAAGACACCACAAAGTAATCATAGACCTTAGTTTTGTTGTATTGTGTAAGGAGTTGCTTCCATACCTCCAAGAACTGAACCCAATCGCCCCGTACAGACTCCCACCACTTTTCCGGGAAACTCGTAGAGCTTCGTGCCTGAATTCAGACCTCTGAATGCGCCGGGCAGACGCGTCTGATGTCTTCGAATCGATCCCTGTAATTACCAACCCTGCAGCCCCCCTACAGCCCGAGTTGAGTGCAGAAAACCGAGAGCAACGCTCAGGATGACTCGATCAATGCGAATAGTTTTGCGGACCTAGTTCGGGCAGCAGACCGAGTTCCGAGCTCTGGATTCGACAGAGAGACGCGCCTGATGTCTGCAAACCGAAACCTGTGACCACCAGCCCTGCAGCCCCCCACAGCTCGAGTTGAGTGCAGCAAACCGAGAGCACCTCTCAGGATGACTCGAACAATACGAATAGTTTCGCGGACCTAGATCTGGCAGCAGACCGAGTTCAGAGCTCTGGATACAGACAAACGCGACTGATGATTCTGAATCGGTTTCTGCAAGTATCAGATCTGTAGCTGTCCTATAGCTCGAGTTTAGTACAGAAAACCGAGAGCGTCTGTCAAGATGACTTGAATAATACGAATAGGTTTGCGGACCTAGCTCTGGTAGCAGACCGAGTTCAGACCTCTGGGTTCAACAGGCGAACGCGCCTGATCATTCTGGATCGATTAGCTGTGCTTACCAGCTCTGTAGCTGTCCTGGGGCCAGAGTTAAGTCCAATATATCGATAGCGCGTATCAAGATGACTCGAAACGGCCGATCCCGCCACAGTGCTTTTCGATAGTAATATTCACCCGATCTGAGATCAAGATGGCGAGCGGGAATAAGATCGAATATCACGGGAAAAAATACTAGAGCTCTAACGAATGGTTGGGTTTCGAGAACAAAATTTTCAACCGACCAAATGTCACCAAAAGTTCCGTCGAGATTTTTCTTGCCAACTAGCTCTCCAGCGCGTCCGAATTACTGGGCGCCGGTAAACCGTCAACCTTTGTTACCGCCGGGGAACTCGTAGAGCTTCCTGACAGTATATAATGTGGAAAATCCAGAAAACGCTTAGTTTTTCAGCCCAAGCGATTTCAGACCTCTCAAGATGACTCTAACAAAAAAGCGAACAGTTTGGCAACCCAGCTCGAGTATCAAACCGAGTTCAGACCTCTGAATGCGACAGGCGGACGCGTCTGATGTCTGCGAATCGACTCCTGTGATTACCAGCCCTGCAGCCCCCCTACAGCCCGAGTTAAACGCAGAAAACCGACAGCAGATGACTCGAATTATACAATAGTGTCGCGAACCTAGTTCGAGCAGCACACCGAGTTCCGAGCTCTGGGTTCGACAGACGGACGCGCCTGATGTCTCCAAATCGATTTTTGTGACGAGCAGCACTGTAACCCTCCCCCAGCCCGAGTTAAGTGCAGAAAACCAAGAGCACTTAAGATGACTCGAACAATACGAATAGTTTCGCGAACCTAGCTCGGGAGCAGGCCGAGTTCAGAGCTCTCGATTGGACAGACGAACGCAGCTGATGATTCCCAATCGATTTCTGTGACTATGAGCTCTGTAGCTGCCCTACAGCTCGAGTTAAGTACAGAAAACCGAGAGCGTCTGCTACGGTGACTCGAATAATACGAATATGTTTGCGGACTTAGCTCGACTAGCAGACCGAGTTCACACCTCTAAGTTCAACAGGCGAACGCGCTTGATCATTCTGAATCGATTGGCTGTGCTTACCAGCTCTGTAGTTGTCCTGAAGCTCGAGTTATCTTGAGAAAACCGACAGCGCGTGACAAGATGACCCGAAACAGCCGATCCCGCCTGCCTGCATTTTGGCAGTAAAAGGTACCCGATCGAGCTGAGATCAAGATGGCGAGCGGGAATGAGATCGAATATCACGGGAAAAAATACTAGAGCTCTAACGAATGTTCAAATTTCAAGAACAAAATTTTCAACCGAGCAAAAGTCAGCAAAATGTCCGTCGAGATTTTTCTTGCCAACTAGCTCTCCAGCGCGCCGGAATTACTCTTACTGGGCGCCGGCGGTAAACCGTCAACCTGGGTTACCGCCGGGAGACTCGTAGAGCTTCCTAGCTCGACTTAAGTTGAGAAAACCGACAGCACCTACCAACATTCCGACTCATAGTGAATATTTTTTGACCTCTGAATGCGACAGGCGGACGCGTCTGATGTTTGCGAATCGACTCCTGTCATTACCAGCCCTGCAGCCCCCCTACAGCGAGTTAAGTGCAGAAAAACGACAGCACCTCTCAGGATAACTCGAACAACACACTAGTTTTGCAGACCTAATTCGGGCAGCAGACCGAGTTCCGAGTTCTGGATTCGACAGGCGGACGCGCCTGATGTCTCCGAATCGATTCCTGTGACCACCAGCATTGTAGCCCCCCTCAGCGCGAGTTGAGTGAAGAAAACCGAGAGCACTTCTGAAGATGACTCGACAAATACGAAAAATATCGCGATTTCAGATCGGGCAACAGACCGAGTTCGGGGCTCTGGATTCGACAGACAAACGCAACTGATGATTCTGGATCGGTTTCTGTAAATATCAGCTCTGTAGCTGTCCTACAGCTCGAGTTAAGTACAGAAAACCGAGAGTTCCTGTCAAGATGACTCGAATAATACGAATAGGTTTGCGCACCTAGCTCGGATAACAGACCGAGTTCAGACCTCTGGATTCAACAGGCGAACGCGCCTAATCATTCTACATCGATTAGCTGTGCTTAACAGCTCTGTAGCTGTCCTGAAGCTCGAGTTATGTTCAGAAAACCGTCAGCACGTATCAAGATGACTCGAAACACCGATCCCGCCACAGTGCTTTTCGATAGTAATATTCACCCGATCGAGCTGATATTAAGATTGCAAGCGGGAATAAGATCGAATATCACGGGAAAAAATACTAGAGCTCAAACGAATGTTCAAATTTCGAAAACAAAATTTTCAACCACCCCAAAAGTCAGCAAAAGTTCCGTCGAGATTTTTCTTGCCAACTAGCTCTCCAGCGCGCCGGAAATACTCTTAAGCTTCCAGCAACTGGCTTAGGGAAGCTCTACGAGTCAAGCTTCCAGCAATAACTTGCGAAAGGAAGCTCTACGAGTTACTTAAGCTTCCAGCTGCTAGCTTAGGGAGGCTCTACGAGTCACTTGCTAAGGGAAGCTCTACGAGTTACTTGGTAGCGTCCAAAACCCAGAGAGCAAAGAGGGCACACACCAAAAAGCCTTCCTGGCAAGCCCACTTGGTAGAGTCCACTGGGCGCCGGCGGTAAACCGTCAACCTGGGTTACCGCCGGGAGACTCGTAGAGCTTCCTAGCTCGACTTAAGTTGAGAAACCGACAGCACCTACCAACAATCCGACTCATAGTGAATATTTTTTGGCCTCTGAATGCGACAGGCGGACGCGTCTGATGTTTGCGAATCGACTCCTGTCATTACCAGCCCTGCAGCCCCCCTACAGCGAGTTAAGTGCAGAAAACCGACAGCACCTCTCAGGATAACTCGAACAATACAGTAGTTTTGCAAACCTAATTCGGGCAGCAGACCGAGTTCCGAGCTCTGGATTCGACAGGCGGACGCGCCTGATGTCTCCAAATCGATTCCTGTGACCACCAGCACTGTAGCCCCCCTCAGCGCGAGTTGAGTGAAGAAAACCGAGAGCACTTCTGAAGATGACTCGACCAATACGAAGAATTTCGCGATTTCAGATCGGGCAACAGACCGAGTTCGGGGCTCTGGATTCGACAGACAAACGCAACTGATGATTCTGGATCGGTTTCTGTAAATATCAGCTCTGTAGCTGTCCTACAGCTCGAGTTAAGTACAGAAAACCGAGAGTTACTGTCAAGATGACTCGAATAATACGAATAGGTTTGCGCACCTAGCTCGGATAACAGACCGAGTTCAGACCTCTGGATTCAACAGGCGAACGCGCCTAATCATTCTACATCGATTAGCTGTGCTTAACAGCTCTGTAGCTGTCCTGAAGCTCGAGTTATGTTCAGAAAACCGTCAGCACGTATCAAGATGACTCGAAACACCGATCCCGCCATAGTGCTTTTCGATAGTAATATTCACCCGATCGAGCTGATATTAAGATTGCAAGCGGGAATAAGATCGAATATCACGGGAAAAAATACTAGAGTTCTAACGAATGTTCAAATTTCGAGAAAAAATTCAACCGACCCAAAGTCAGCAAAAGTTCCGTCGAGATTTTTCTTGCCAACTAGCTCTCCAGCGCGCCGGAATTACTCTTAAGCTTCCAGCAGCTGGCTTAGGGAAGCTCTACGAGTCACTGGGCGCCGGCGGTAAACCGTCAACTTTGGTTACCGCCGGGGACTCGTAGAGCTTCCTGACAATAACTAATGTGAAAAAAGATTGTTGAGAACGAATAATTTTTCAGCCCAAGCGATTTCAGACCTCTCGATGCAACAGCCGAACGCCCCCGATGCTTCTGAATTCTCTTCTGCACGGGCTCTGAAGCTCTCCTACAGCCCGAGTTACGTGCGTAAATCGATTCAAGATCACTCGAACAATACGAATAGTTCGGCAAACCTAGCCCGAGTATCAGACCGAGTTCAGACCTCTGCATGCGACAGGCGGACGCGTCTGATGTCTCTGAATCGATTTCTGGGATTACTAGCCCTGCAGCCCCCCCCCCTACAGCCCGAGTTAAGTGCAGGAAACCGACAGTCTCAGGATGACTCGAATAATACGAACAGTTTCGCGGACCTAGTTCGGGCAGCAGACAGAGTTCGGAGCTCTGGATTCGAACGGCAGACGCGCCTGATGTCTCCGAATCGATTCCATTGATTACAGCCATGCAGCCCCTCTACAGCCCGAGTGAAGTGCAGAGAACCGACAGCATCGCTCAAGATGACTCGAATAATTCGAATAGTTTCGTGATTCTAGATCGGGCAGCAGACCGAGTTCAGAGCTCTGGATTCAACAGACAACGGCCACTGATGCTTGTGAACCGAATCCTGTACGCATGGGCTCTGTAGCTGTCATAAAGCTCGAGCTGAGTACAGAAAACCGAGAGCGTCTGTCAAGATGACTCGAATAATACGAATAGGTTTGCGGACCTAGCTCGGGTAGCAGACCGAGTTCAGACCTCTGGATACAACAGGCGAACGCGCCTGATCATTCTGAATCGATTAGCTGTGCATACCAGCTCTGTAGCTCTTCTATAGCTCGAGTTATGTTCAGAAAACCGCCACCGCCTGTCGAGATGACTCGAAACGGCCGATCCCGCCGGAGTGCTTTTTGGCAGTAAAAGGTACCCGATCGAGCTGAGATCAAGATGGCGAGCGGGAATAAGATCGAATATCACGGGAAAAAATACTAGAGCTCTAACGAATGGTTGAATTTCGAGAACGAAATTTTCAACCGACCAAAAGTCACCAAAATGTCCGTCGAGATTTTCCTTGCCAACTAGCTCTCCAGCGCCCCGGACTGGGCGCCGGCGGTAAACCGTCAACCTTGGTTACCGCCGGGAGACTCGTAGAGCTTCCTAGCTCGACTTAAGTTGAGAAAACCGACAGCATCTACCAACATTCCGACTTATAGTGAATATTTTTTGACCTCTGAATGCGACAGGCGGACGCGTCTGATGCCTGCGAATCGACTCCTGTCATTACCAGCCCTGCAGCCCCCTACAGCCCGAGTTAAGTGCAGAAAACCGACAGCATCTCTCAGGATGACTCGAACAATACAGTAGTTTCACATATCTAATTCAAGCAGACCGAGTTCCGAGCTCTGGATTCGACACGCGGACGCGCATGCGTCTCCAAATCGATTCCTGTGACCACCAAAACTGTAGCCCCCTAGCGCGAGTTGAGTGAAGAATACCGAGAGCACTTCTCAAGATGACTCGACCAATACGAATAGTTTCGCGATTCTAGATCGGGCAGCAGACCGAGTTTAGAGCTCTCGATTCGACAGACAAACCCAATTGATGATTCTGAATCGGTTTCTGTAAATATCAGCTCTGTGGCTGTCCTACAGCTCGAGTTAAGTACAGAAAACCGACAGTTTCTGTCAAGATGACCCGAATAATACGAATATAGGTTTGCGGACCTAGCTCGGCTAGCAGACCGAGTTCAGACCTCTGGATTGAACAGACGAACGCGCCTAATCATTCTACATCGATAAGCTGTACTTACCAGCTCTGTAGCTGTCCTAAAGCTCGAGTTATGTTCAGAAAACCGCCAGCGCGTATCAAGATGACTCGAATGGGCCGATCCCGCCACAGTGCTTTTCGATAGTAATATTTACCCGATCGAGCTGAGATCAAGATGGCGAGCGGGAATAAGATCGAATATCACGGGAAAAAATACTAGAGCTCTAACGAATTGTTGAATTTCGAGAACTAAATTTTCAACCGACCAAAAGTCACCAAACTGGGCGCCGGCGGTAAACCGACAACCTTTATTACCGCCGGGGGACTCGAAAAAAATTACACAGAAAAAAAAATTCAGCCCAAGCAATTTCAGACCTCTCGGATGCAACAGCCGAACGCCCCCGACGCTCCTGGATTGTCTTCCGTACGAGCTCCGTAGCTCTCCTACAGCCCGAGTTACGTTCGTAAATCGACTGCACCTCTCAAGATGACTCGAACAAAACGAATAGCTCGAGCATCGGACCGAGTTCAGACCTCTCCATGCGACAGGCGGACGCGTCTGATGTCTCTCAATCGATTCCTGTGATTACCAGCCCTGCAGCCCCCCTACAGCCCGAGTTAAGTACAGAGAACCGACAGCATCTCTCAAGATGACTTGAACAATACGAATAGTTTCGCGACTCTAGATCGGGCAGCAGACCGCGTTCAGAGCTCTGGATTCAACAGACAACGGTCACTGATGATTCTGAATCAGATTCTGTACGTATCAGCTCGTCAGCTGTCCTGTAGCTCGAGTTAAGTACAGAAAACCGAGAGTGTCTGTCAAGATGACTCGAATAATACGAATAGGTTTGCGTACCTAGATCGGCTAGCAGACCGAGTTCAGACCTCTGGATTCAACAGGCGAACGCGTCTGATCATTCTGAATCGATTAGCTGTGCTTACCAGCTCTGTGGCTGTCCTAAAGCTCGAGTTATCTTGAGAAAACCGTCACAGCGTGACAAGAAGACTCGAAACGGGCGATCCCGCCCGTGTGCTTTTTGGCAGTAAAAGGTACCCGATCGAGCTGAGATCACGATGGCGAGCGGGAATGAAATCGAATAACAAGAAAAAAACTAGAGCTCTAACGAATGTTTGAATTTCGAGAACAAATTTTTAACCGACCAAAAGTCAGCAAAAGTTCCGTCGAGATTTTTCTTGCCAACTAGCTCTCCAGCGCGCTGGAATTACTGGGAACCCGCGGTAAACCGTCAATAAGGTTACCGCCGGGACCCTCGTAGAGCTCTGCATAGACCAGGTCCGTTCCGAGATCTCAGCAGAAAAAAGCTTCTGCATACTAGCTTCAAAAATAAAGACATGTTTTTTTCGGTCGTACACAATGGTGGTTCCCCCTAGCACGTCCAAGAAGTGCATCCGGCCATGCGCACGCAGCGTGTGGAGTAGGCGAGCGCAGAGGTATGCGCGGCGCCAGGGCCACGGCCCAGGCCGCTGGCGCGACGAGAGCCGTGCGCGCGCGTCTCTCACTTGGCTATCCGGGTTTTCGAGAACCACAGGTGTAGCTAGAGCCCTAAGGATTGCACCATCGAAAGCACCATGATTCACTGCACAGAATAAAAATTCAAATTTGCAAAACAAATTCCAAAATCTCTCGCTATCTTCAAAAAACCGACCCCAGGTCATCACATTGTCCGCCCGGCCCGGGTCCGCCAACTAGCCGCACCCCGCGCTGGAATTGCTCTAGCTCATCGATGCCGAAGAGCTCTACGAGGTATTTTTCTAGCTTATCGATGCCGAAGGGCTCTACGAGCTATAAGCTTGCTCAGGGAAGCTCTACGAGTTAAGTTCCGTCGAGATTTTCTGGCCACTTGGTAGCGTCCAAAACCCGGAGATGAAAGAGAACACGCAACTGGGCGCCGGCGGTAAACCGTCAACCTTGGTTACCGCCGGGAGACTCGTAGAGCTTCCTAGCTCGACTTAAGTTGAGAAAACCGCCAGCACCTACCAACATTCCGACTCATAGTGAATATTGTTTGACCTCTGAATGCGACAGGCGGACGCGTCTGATGTCTGCGAATCGACTCCTGTCATTACCAGCCCTCCAGCCCCCCTACAGCCCGAGTTAAGTGCAGAAAACCGACAACACCTCTCAGGATGACTCGAACAATACAGTAATTTCGCAGACCTAATTCGGGCAGCAGACCGAGTTCCGAGCTCTGGATTCGACAGACGGACGGGCCTGATGTCTTCGAATCGATTCCTGTGACCACCAGCACTGTAGCCCCCCTCAGCGCGAGTTGTGGAAACCGAGAGCACTTCTCAAGATGACTCGACCAATACGAATAGTTTCGCGATTCTAGATCGGACAGGAGACCGAGTTCAGAGCTCTGGATTCGACAGCCAAACGCAACTGCTGATTCTGACTCGTTTTCTGTAAATATCAGCTCTATAGCTGTCCTACAGCTCGAGTTAAGTACAGAAAACCGAGAGTTCCTGTCAAGATGACTCGAATAATACGAATAGGTTTGCGGGCCTAGCTCGGCTAACAGACCGAGTTCAGACCTCTGGGTTCAACAGGCGAACGCGCCTAATCATTCTACATCGATTACTTGTGCTTACCAGCTCTCTAGCTGTTCGAAAGCTCGAGTTATGCTCAGAAAACCGTCAGCGCGTATCAAGATGACTCAAAACGGCCAATCCCGCCACAGTGCTTTTCGATAGTAATATTCACCCGATCGAGCTGAGATCAAGATGGCGAGCGGGAATAAGATCGACTATCACGGGAAAAAATACTAGAGCTCCAACGAATGGTTGAATTTCGAGAACAAAACTGGGCGCCGGCGGTAAACCGTCAACCTTTGTTACCGCCGGGGGACTCGTAGAGCTTCCTGACAACATATAATGTCGGAAAAACTACACAGTTTCTCTTCTGTACGAACTCTGTAGGTCTCCTACAGCCCGATTTACGTGCATAAATCGACAGCACCTCTCAAGATGACTCGAACAATACGAATAGTTTGGCAAACCTAGCTCGAGTATCAGACCGAGTTCAACCTCTACATGCGACAGGCGGACGCGTCTGATGTCTCTGAATCGATTCCTGTGATTACCAGCCCTGCAGCCCCCCCTACAGCCCGAGTTAAGTGCAGGAAACCGACTGCACCTCTCAGGATGACTCGAACAATACGAATAAATTCGCAGACCTAGTTCGGGCAGCAGACAGAGTTCGGAAGGCGGACGCGCCTGATGTCTCCGAATCGATTCCAGTGATTACCAGCCATGCAGTCCCCCTACAGCCCGAGCTAAGTGCAGAGAACCGACAGCATCTCTCAGGATGACTCGAACAATACGAATAGTTTCGCGATTCTAGATCGGCCAGCAGACAGAGTTTCCAGAGCTCTGGATCAACAGACAACGGCCGCGATGATTCGGATCAGATTCTGCTGCGTACGCTGCAGAGCTGTTCTGTGAGCTCGAGTTAAGTACAGAAAACCGAGAGCATCTGTCAAGATTACTCGAATAATACGAATAGGTTTGCGGACCTAGCTCGGCTAGCAGACCGAGTTCAGACCTCTGGGTTCAACAGGCGAACGCGCCTGATCATTCTGAATCGATTAGCTGTGCTTACCAGCTCTGTAGCTGTCCGAAAGCTCGAGTTATCTTGAGAAAACCGTCAACGCGTATCGAGATGACTCGAAACGGCCGATCCCGCCTGGACGCTTTTTGGCAATAAAAGGTACCCGATCGAGCTGAGATCAAGACGGCGAGCGGGAATAAGATCGAATATCACGGGAAAAAATACTAGAGCTCTAACGAATGTTCAAATTTCGAGAACCAAATTTTCAACCGACCAAAAGTCAAAAAAAAGGTCCGTCGAGATTTTTCTTGCCAACTAGCTCTCCAGCGCGCCGGAATTACTCTAAAGCTTCCAGCAATAACTTGCTAAGGGAAGCTCTACGAGTTATTTTCAACCGACCAAAAGTCAGCAAAAGTTCCGTCGAGATTTTTCTTTCCAACTAGCTCTCCAGCGCGCCGGAATCACTCTAAGCTTCCAGCAATAACTTGCTAAGGGAAGCTCTACGAGTTACATACACCAGAAAACTTTCCTGGCAAGCCCGCGGAAGCTTTCGCGAAGCTCTTCTGGGGCTCTGGGGGCTCCCCTGCAGCGTCTCCGAAGCGCTGCCAGGAACGCATCCACGCGTGCCCGCCCGCGTGCAGGCACGTGTAAACGCTTGCCAGAAACTGTCCCGGACCCGCTGCGAGGTTTTACAGGGCGCTGCGGGGATCGTGGAGCGGCAGAGATGGGCTGCTGGCGGGCACCACCACCGCCCGGCTTCTAATTTAAACCCTCTAGCTGTCCGAGAGCTCCCCGGGAAACTAGCTCTCCAGTTCCCGGATAGCCTCGTGGGCAACGTAGGGTTGTTAGAGAAGAAGCCGGCCGGTGCGCGTACGCCGCCGCACCCTTCCGCCCACCGCTCCACGAGCCCTTCCGTGAGGGTTCGGGTTCCGCAGCGTGTCCCGGAGCGTCTGTTCCAATACGTTCCCGTAGAACGCGCCCCAGAGGCCCTGCAAACGTGCCCCAGAGGCCTCGCGAAGCTTCCCGGGCAGCGAGCGCCCACGCGTGCAGGCACGCTTGGAAGCGTCGCTCTCTGCCCGTCAGGAGCGCTTCAGGCGAGCTGCCCACCGCCACCAAGCACGTTTGCTGCCCCTCAGGAGCGCTTCAGGCGAGTTTTCCACCGCCACCACGCACGTTTGCAAGCAGCTTTGGCAGCGCTTCAGAAGCTAGTACCTCCGTGCACGTCCAAGAAGTGCATCCGGCCATGCGCACGCAGCGTGTGGAGTAGGCGAGCGCAGAGGTATGCGCGGCGCCAGGGCCACGGCCCAGGCCGCTGGCGCGACGAGAGCCGTGCGCGCGCGTCTCTCACTGGGCGCCGGCGGTAAACCGTCAACCTTGGTTTTTCGTTTCGCGGACTCACGGGCCCCAAGGCCCAGTCCAGTCCGAAGCGGGCGGGCACGCCAAACGCGGGCCACCGAGCGGCTTAGGCGGAAGCCTCACCACGCCAAGCGCGTGGGGGGCGGCTTAGGCGGTAGCCTCTGGCAGCTCTTATAAGGAGTGTGTACATCAACACAAATGTGTGCACGCAAGAAGGCAACAACACAAATGAGAATCATGAATCACACAACTTATCGCTAAAATAGGCCTGCAAAACCCGTGGGAGTGCTGCAATGACGCACTCTGCAGCGGAGAGTTCCGCATCCGTCACCGTGGACCCGTCTTGGAGAGCAAAGGAGCAAACATATACGTCCTTGAAGATAATCTGAGGGGATTCACAAAAAGAAGAGGTGGGCGAAAGATGGGAGAATCGAGAACGCAATCCAATCTGAATCCAAGCTCCACTTCCAGCTCCCAGGCTGCACACACCACCATCAAAGCCCGCTTTGATGAGGCAAGGTTCGTAGCATGACTGTTCGTATGGCTGCAACTGGTACTGTTCGTTCGTGTATTGGTGGCCCTCGCGGGCCTGGTGGGTAAGGAGGTCTGCTTTCTCGTTCCATTCCCGAAACTCATGCTTGAGAAGATCGCGTCCTGCTTCAGCAGGTCTGACACCATACATACAACACATTCCTTCTAAAGTATTGATCATATTATCTACACGTGTCTGGTACAAGTGATTATCAGCCTTCCAGAGGCCGCAAAGCCAGCAAATGATAAGAAGAGAATCTCCTGTGATCTCCAGCGGCACGCCTCCAGAAGTCACGTCCCAACAAGTGCTCTTCATATTGTGGGTAGCTAATCTCTTACTGAATCGAAGGCGCGCAGCAGGAGAATCGCCATCTGCAACAACATGCTCCTCATTTCGTTCTGCTAGAAAGACGGGGGAGTTACCATCATGGATACCTTTGCATTTCTTCTGGAAAAGCTTAAGCATAGAGGGTGTACAATGATGTGCTGCAAACTGCATGAAGGCATGAAGGCCACCCTGGAATCCTTCCCACCACCGTGGGCCAAAGAACTCATGAAAGGGAGTCTGCCAACAACGTTGTCCAATCGCTTGCCCTCCTGACCTCCAGCGTTCCATAACGCCGCATTCCCTCCACTTGCCGAAGGCGCGAAGGGCTTCTCCCTCAAGTGTGCGCTGCGTGTCATAACTTATTCCAAAGGCAATCGAACACATGCGTGCGTCACTCCATGCTCTGTGCTTGTCCGTCATGTCCTGTCCCTGATACAACCTCTGTGCGTATGCCGAAACATCCTTCGCCAGCAGCCACTGTGCCCGGAGAAATCTCTGGACCAAGCTGTGATACCCAGCCTCTGCGAACTTCGATCTGGCGGCGTTGTATCTTCTCTCATTCCATGTAGCATAGGATTCGTCTGGTTCTCGACGGCATCGAAGCATGAAGCACAAACACTTACCCTCAAACGCGTGCAAGGCATGGAGGCTGTCCTTGTCGGCCGTGCAGCCGCCCGCACCGAAGAGGGCAATACTCTGAACCTTTTGCTGGTACCGTAGGAACTTATCCTTAAGAGGCGCGCTGTTGTTCCGAAAATATCCTGCCTGGGAATAAAATGTCCGACGAGCCGCCTCGATTCTAGAGTCCACGTCAAGGTGTGAAGAATACTTATAGTCAGAGAACAGCTGGATACCTAGAACCGTCATCTCCGTAACACGCCTGAACCGCATTACGTCATTCTGGAAGGGAACAAGCAGGTCGGCTGAAGATAGGATCTGTCCCTCAGCATCTCTCGCAGCGTCGGCTCCGAAGAACATGTAAAGCAAGCTTGAGGGTTTCCAACGCATGCCGAAATCTTGGAGTCTAACAGTAAGGTCGTGAATCATATGTGCCAATTCTTCCCTGCTTCGTGCCAAGATGTAGCAATTATCTGCCCATACGAAGTGATTGACGACCGACGTGTAGGACGACTTGCCAGAATCCATGGGGTCCCCAGTTTTAAAACACACTTGATAGCCTATGTTCTGT
This sequence comes from Prorocentrum cordatum, assembly GCA_963575745.1. Taxonomy (NCBI): domain Eukaryota; class Dinophyceae; order Prorocentrales; family Prorocentraceae; genus Prorocentrum; species Prorocentrum cordatum. The sequence continues at coordinate 48,823 of CAUYUJ010021388.1, forward strand.
CGATCCCATTGTCGAAAGGTTTCCTGCCACATCGCAGCGATAATTAGATTGAAACCTAGGGGTCCCTCGGCTCCGCCCGTTCTAATACATCGATCCCATCTCACACCCTCCACCTCGATACTTTCATGGCAAACCGTACCCACACTATCACACAGTGGATCAAGAAATGCATATTGAAGATGATAAGGTACATGTGCGTGCTGTAAACCACGTCTAACATTGGCAACCGTGCAATGGTCGAAGGCCTGTAGGATATCTGCGTTGGCTAGATGTGCTGTTTCCCCCTTGCCCCATGTAGAAGCATGCTGGCCGATGTGTTTCAAGCTCGCCGTGATCTCGTTCGTGGTGCGATTAGATTGGAAGCCGTAAAGTCCGAGAGGGCGAAAGAGACCATTTCGCTCGACATGTTGTTCCACAAGAATAACAATACATGTGCTATACCATCGTGCAATTGCGTTCTGCATACATAGGAGCCTACCGTCCTTAAGATCAGTGATGCCAGGAAGCTTGGGCATAAAGAAAATGAGGATATTACGCCATGAGGAGGGGTACGGTGTGCACATGTGTAGCATATCGTCGAACAGGCGTCGGATGTTGCGCAATACCGTCCAAGGGAGACACTTTAACACCTCACACGGTACTCGATCTGGCCCTGTGGCTCGTTGTGTACGAAGGCGCGCCCGGCCACGTCCGAGTAACGCCATAGTGATGGTCGAATACGTGCTGCTACGAAGCTCCTCCCTCGCCTTCTCCTTGATCTCCTCCATCATACTAGTGTTCTCCTCCCGCATCTGTTCCGATGAAAGTTTATTTCTGCAGAAACTGTCGAGCTCCTTCCTCCAAACATCCCTGTCCTCCGTCTCCTGGCCCTCCACCACCAAGTGTTTAATATGATGACGAGTCTTGCGACGATTGAGGGGACACTTCCAAGCTGCAACATCTCTGCGATATCGACGGCGAAGTAGATTAATCTCACTCCTGAAACGCTTCTTTTCCTCTGGCGTCGTGTCTGACGGTAGTTCCCGCCATCGCTCCAAAAGACGAGTCAACTCGGTCGGCCTCACAGGTGGCCTCTGCTTGCCGCTCTGCGCCGTGGTAAAGTCCACGTCAGGAGCAGCAACAAAAGACTGAATGAGCGTGCTAGGCAAGCTGGCTGGCTCCATCTCGAGAGAACGTGCGGGAATCCCACGAAACACAACATCTCCCAAACTCCGATCCACCCTCCTCCTAGCATTGAACTCATCACCCCATGTCACGCATCGATATCCTACCAAGGAAGGCGCTGGTGGCTCCACCCGCCCCCTGTCGTCACGTCGCACAATCACACGGCCAGGCGATGCAAACTGCCCAGTTAGAAGTGCATGATCACTTAATCGACTCCTATTCCTCCTTCCTCCTCTGGCATAACACCAAGATACTTCACACTCTGTGCACTCCCAACGGCTGGGCACCAAGATATAATCTAGCACCTTCTGGATTCGTCCGAAGCTTCGATGCTCGCCCCACGCTTCCCAAGTAGGACGCCTATCTGCAGAAAAGGTATTGGCCGCCTTAAACATGTGGGTCTGCATGAACCCCAGTAGCATCTCCATCATCCCCCTCCTCCTGTTGCTACGCTCTCTCTCCTCCGTCCCACAAGCCAAAGTCCTAACATCCTTCCTCAAGCCCTCTCCCGTGGCAAGGTACAGCTCCCCATTGCATTCTAACTCACATAGCGGCGGTAGCTCAACATTCCCGTCAAGCATACAAACAAAGCTGGCCTGGCTATACCTGTGTCTAAGGCTTCTGAAAGTGGCAGACACACGCTCAAGCGTAAGTTCATACTCAGCTTCGCAATCTTCTCGATGAGAATCGGGCAGGTAGATAGAACAGACAACCAAGGGCGAGATGGAAGTACCGAACACACCAATGGCGAATCTAGAGAAGGTAGTAACGAATTCCCTGGACGTCGAGGCCCAACTCCGATCGAAGAGGAGCCCCGCCTTCCTGCAAGCACTATGCTTGATCTGCCAACCGAGACGGGCGGCATCTGCATGAATTATATTCTGGGCCTCCTGAAGCGCGAACAGACCGCCACATGCACGCATATGGTTAAGCACCTCCACGCCTCTGGAGTTGTTCTCACCAGCCTTGTCGAGGTTCCAGCATCCCAGCTTGATACCCGACAGCCGGTGCCGATTCGGTCACACACGGCGGTTGACCTCGATCTCAAAGGCCGGCGCTGTGATCGTAAGATTTGGGAACTTCGCCTGAAGCTGACCCCACTGCGTCTCATGGATCGTCCACGTCTGGGCTGCTCCGAACTCTGCGATACAGATCGGGCGGAGGAGTCGGTCGCCCTGAGCCTTGACCCACATGTTCGATTTCGGGGGGCCTACCTCTCCCCTCACCTCCAAGACCAAGTTGTGGCGCTGGCACACGTTACGCCAGGCACCGCAAAAGCGGCCAACTGCACGAACATGGTCGCGCTTCCATGGAGCTGACTCGATATTGAAGCGTAAGAGAGTCGGGTCGATGACCTGCGTCATACCTGCGATGAGCACGCTGGGGTCTGGAATAGTCGTCCCTTCTGGCAAGGGGGCTCGCTGCGCGGTGGGAGTCACGATGATCCTGAGAAGCTTCTGGAATCGATAGAGCACTTCACGATCTGTCATTGGAAGAAACTTGATGCGGCAACTGCCGAACATGTAGCGACCCGAATTGATACGCTCTGTCCCCTCCTTGCTGAGAAAGGCCTGGTCATCTGAGGCAATCACTTTGGATATATTGTTCAGGAGTATCATGGTGTCGTCGAATGTCAACATTTGAGCACAACGATTCTGATGATTGGCCCAATATGTAACCCACCCCTTAATCTCGATATATGTTGGAGAGAATTGGCTCCTACCCCCGCTTCCTCCACCGCCACCGTCTGGAGGGCCACTCCCAGCGCTGAAGGTAGATACCGCACTCCCATTCTGAAGCGTTTTCAGTGTCTTCTCGAGTTCGTCCATACGTTTATCCGTCTCATCCATACGTGTAGTGTGTTCTGTTAAAACTCCGTCCATGCTTTTGATGTCTGTCTTTGTGGCCTCAACAGTCTCACGGATATCGTCACCTACATCTTCCTGTTTGAACATTCCTTCAATCATCATACGCTGGAAGGGATCTGTGAACTGTGCCAAGGTCTGGGCCCTGCGTGCCTCAACATCAGGACCTCGCTGTCTCTTAGCACCCGTAGTAGCAGCAGCTGCCTCCACGGAGCCCGACATGATGACTTCGTCGCCTCTAAGGAGACCTTCGGGGATATTCCAACGTTTACGAAAGTCTTGTTCCTCTCTGCGTCGCTTAAGGAGTTCTGCTGAAGCAACCCTAAGAACTGAATCGAAACGGTATCCTTCCGTACGAGCAAGGGGGGCCGTCGGGCTGATGGGCCTGTCCGCGTCAAAATCTAATGAAGTCTGCCTCTGATACCACTGTTCCGTCGTCTCAAGCCAATTGCCAAGACCCCACTGCTCCCGAAGCCAAGCCTGGTCCTCAGGCTCGTCCCAAGACGTGATTGGAAATTCCCAGAATCAGAATACTATGGCGGCGCCCGCGGGGGGGTGCGCGCCCAAGAGGGAGGTGAGAACGCGCCCAGAGGGAGCAAAGACCAACGCCCTGAGGAAGGAGGCCGCGCGGAGGTGGAGGAGGAGGGGGGAGCACGCTAGAACACTTTCGGTACTTGAGCCGTGCGGTTCTTGAGCCGAGCCGTTCAACCTTGGTTACCGCCGGGAGACTCGTAGAGCTTCCTAGCTCGACTTAAGTTGAGAAAACCGACAGCATCTACTAACATTCCGACTCACAGTGAATTTTTGCTTGACCTCTGGATGCGACAGGCGGACGCGTCTGATGTCTGCGAATCGACTCCTCTCAAAACCAGCCCTGCAGCTCCCCTACAGCCCAAGTTGAGTGCAGAAAACCGACAGCACTTCTCAGGATGACTCGAACAATAGAATAATTTCGCGGACCTAGTTCGGGCAGCAGACCGAGTTCCGAGCTCTGGATTTGACAGGCGGACGCGCCTGATCTCTTCAAATTCATTCCTGTGACAACGAGCACTGTAGCCCCCCTCAGCGCAAGTTCAGTGAAGAAAACCGAGAGCACTGCTCAAGACGACTCGACCAATACGAATAATTTGGTGCTTCTACATCGGGAAGCAGACCGAGTTCAGAGCTCTGGATTCGACAGACAGACGCAACGGATCATTCTGAATCGGTTTCTGTAAATATCAGCTCTGTAGATGTCCTACAGCTCGAGTTTAGTACAGAAAACCGAAGTTTCTGTCAAGATGACTCGAATAATACGAATAGGTTTTGCGGACCTAGCTCGGCTAACAGACCGAGTTCAGACCTCTGGATCCGCCAGGCGAACGCGCCTAATCATTCTACATCGACTAGCAGTGCTGATCAGCTCTCTAGCTGTCCTAAAGCTCGAGTTAAGTTCAGAAAACCGTTAGCGCGTATCAAGATGGCTCGAAACGGCCGATCCCGCCACAGTGCTTTTCGATAATAATATTCACCCGATCGAGCTGAGATCAAGATGGCGACGGGAATAAGATCGAATATCACGGGAAAAAATACTGGAGCTCTAACGAATTGTCAAATCTCGAGAACATAATTTTCAACCGAGCCAAAGTTGTGAAAACTGGGCGCCGGCGGTAAACCGTCAACCTAGGTTACCGCCGGGGGACTCGTAGACCTTCCTAGCTCGACTTGCGTTCAGAAAACCGACAGCACATACAACATTCCGACTCATAGTGACTATTGTTTTACTTCTGAATGCGACAAGCGGGCGCGTCTCATGTCTGCGAATCGACTTCTGTCATTACCAGCCCTGCAGCCCCCCTACAGCCCGAGTTAAGTGCGGAAAACCGACAGCACCCCTCAGGATGACTCGAACAATGCAGTAGTTTCGCAGACCTAATTCGGGCAGCAGAGCGAGTTCTGAGCTCTGGATTCGACAGGCGGACGCGCCTGATGTCTTCAAATCGATTCCTGTGACCACCAGCACTGTAGCCCCCCTCAGCGCGAGTTGAGTGCAGAAAACCGAGAGCACTTCTCAAGATGACTCGACCAATACGAATAGTTTCGCGATTCTAGATCGGGCAGCAGACCGAGTTGAGAGCTCTGGATTCGACAGACAGACGCAACTGATGATTCTGAATCAGTTTCTGTAAATATCAGCTCTGTAGCTGTTCTACAGCTCGAGTTAAGTACAGAAAACCGAGAGCTCCTGTCTAGATGACTCGAATAATACGAATAGGTTTGCGGACTTAGCTCGGCTAACAGACCGAGTTCAGACCTCTGGATTCAACAGCCGAACGCGCCTAATCATTCTACATCGATTAGCTGTGCTTACCAGCTCTGTAGCTGTTCTAAATCTCGAGTTATGTTCAGAAAACCGTCAGCGCGTATCAACATGAGTCAAAACGGCCGATCCCGCCACAGTGCTTTTCGATAGTAATATTCACCCGATCGAGCTGAGATCAAGATGGCGAGCGGGAATAAGATCGAAAATCATGGGAAAAAATACTAGAGCTCTAACGAATTCTTGAATTTCGAGAACAAAATTTTCAACCGAGCAAAAGTTGTGAAAAGTTCAGTCGAGATTTTTCGAGCCAACTAGCCTGCCAGCGTTTTCGAACTGGGCGCCGGCGGTAAACCGTCAACCTTTCTTACCGCCGGGGGACTCGTAGAGCTTCCTGACAGTATATAGTGTGGAAAAAACTCGAAAGAACGACTAGTTTTTCAGCCGAAGCGATTTCAGACCTCTCAAGATGACTCTAACCAAAAAACAAACAGTTTCCCAACCCAGTTCGAGTATCGAACCGAGTTCAGACCTCTGAATGCGACAGGCGCGCGCGTCTGATGTCTGCGAATCCACTCATGTGATTCCCAGCCCTGCAGCCCCCCTACAGCCCGAGTTAAGTGCAGAAAACCGACACATCGACTCGAATAATAGAATAGTTTCGCGGACCTAGGTCGAGCAGCAGACCGAGTTCCGAGCTCTGGAATCGACCAACAGACGCGCCTGATGTGTGCAAATAGATTCCTGTGACCCGCAGCACTGTAGCCGTTCCCCAGCACGAGTTGAGTGCAGAAAATCGAGAGCGCTTCTCAAGACGATTCAGAGAATACGAATAGTTTCGCGAACCTAGCTCGGGCAGCAGGCCGAGTTCAGAGCTCTCGGTTCAATAGACGAACGCGACTGCTGATTTCCTATCGACGTCTGTGACAATGAGCCCTGTAGCTGCCCTACAGCTCGAGTTAAGTACAGAAAACCGAGAGCGTATGTCAAGATGACTCGAATAATACGAATAGGTTTGCGGACCTAGCTCGGCTAGCAGACCTCTGGATTCAACAGGCGAACGCGCCTGATAATTCTGAATGTGATAGGTGTGCTGAGCAGCTCTGTAGCTGCCCTAGAGCTCGAGTTAAGTAGAAAATACCGACAACGCGTATCAAGATCACTCGAAACGGCCGATCCCGCCGGGACGCTTTTTGGCAGAAAAAGATACCCGATCAAGCTGAGATCAAGATGGCAAGCGGGAATAAGATCGAATATGACGGGAAAAAATACTAGAACTGAAACCAATTGTTGAATTTCGAGAACAAAATGTTCAACCGACCAAAAGTCACCAAAAGGTCCGTCGAGATTTTCCTTGCCAACTAGCTCTCCAGCGCTCCGGAATTACTCTTAAGCTTCCAGCAATGACTTGCTAAGGGAAGCTCTACGAGTTATTACTCTTAAGCTTCGCCGCTGCGCTCTCAGGGAAGCTCTACGAGTCAGTTCAGTCGAGATTTTTCGAGCCAACTAGTCTGCCAGCGTGTTCGAATTACTCTTAAGCTTTGCCGCTGCGCTCTCAGGGAAGCTCTACGAGTCACGTGGCTATCCGGGTTTTGGACAACCACAGAACGCCGGAATTACTGGGAACCGGCGGTAAACCGTCAACCAGGTTACCGCCGGCCTCCTCGTGGAGCTCTTTTGTTGCACAGCGCTTCTCCGAACACTGGGCGCCGGCGGTAAACCGTCAACCTTTCTTACCGCCGGGGGACTCGTAGAGCTTCCTGACAATATATAATTTGGGAAAAAACTCCGGAGAACGACTAGTTTTTCAGCCCAAGCGATTTCGGACCTCTCAAGATGACTCTAACGGAAAAAACAAACAGTTTCGCAACACAGTTCGAATATCAAACCGAGTCCAGACCTCTGAATGCGACAGGCGCGCGCGTCTGATGTCTCCGAATCGACTCATGTGATTACCAGCCCTGCAGCCCCCCTACAGCCCGAGATAATTGCAGAAAACCGACAGCATCTCTCAGGATGAATCGAATAATACAATAGTTTCGCGGATCTAGTTCGAGCAGCAGGCCGAGTTCCGAGTTTTGGGTTCGACGGACGGACGCGTCTGGTGTGTACGAATCGATTTATGTGACCCGCAGCACTGTAGCCCTCTCCCAGCACGAGTTGAGTGCAGAAAATTCAGAGCACTTCTCAAGATGATTCGGAGAATACGAATAGTTTCACGAACCTAGCTCGGGCAGCAGGTCGAGTTCAGAGCTCTCGATTGAACAGACGAACGCGCCTGATGATATCCGATCGATTTCTGTGACTATGAGCTCTGTAGCTGCCCTACAGCTCGAGTTAAGTACCGAAAACCGAGAGCGTCTGTCAAGATCACTCGAATAATACAAATAGGTTTCCGAACCTAGCTCGGCTAGCAGACCGAGTTCAGACCTCTGGATTGAACAGGCGAACGCGCCTGATGATTCTGAATGCGATAGATGTGCTGACCAGCTCTGTAGCTGCCCTACAGCTCGAGTTCAGCACCAAAAACCGAGAGCGTTTGTCAAGATGACTCGAATAATACAAATGATTTGCGGACCTAGCTCGGCTAGTAGACCGAGTTTACACCTCTAGATTCAACAGGCGAACGCGCCTGATGATTCTGAATGCGATAGGTGTGCTGATCAGCTCTTTAGCTGCCTTACAGCTCGAGTTAAGTACAAAATACTGGCAACGCGTATCAAGATGACTCGAAACGGCCGATCCCGCCGGGACGCTTTTTGGCAGTAAAAGGTACCCGATCGAGCTGAGATCAAGATGACGAGCGGAAATAAGATCGAATATCACGGGAAAAAATAGTAGAGCTCTAACAAATAGTCAAATTTCGAGAGCAAAATGTTTAACCGACCAAAAGTCACCAAAAGGTCCGTCAAGATTTGTCTTGCCAACTAGCTCTCCAGCGCCCCGGAATTACTCTTAGCTTCCAGCAATAACTTGCTAAGGGAAGCTCTACGAGCTACGTGGGGGATGGAACAAGAGCGAGAAACTCGAAAAAACACGAGTTTTCGATTTTGATCTAAAGTCGGTTCCCTCAAGTCTTTTGATAGCAATACTACAGCTACGGACCTCAGAATTTTACTGGCAGACGCGGCACAACCCACTACACGTGAGAAAAATACTGGTTCTCAAAACGAATTTTAAAGTTTTGCAAACAGAGTCAAAAACCGACCTTCGGTTACCATATTCTCTCTTTTGGTCGGGCCCGCCACTTGGTGGCGTCCAAAACCCGGAGAGCAAAGACAACACACACCGGAAAACCTCCCTAGCAAGCCCACGGAAGCTCGCGTTAAGCTCTTCTGGGGCTCTGGGGGGCTCCCCGGCAGCGCTTCCGAAGCGCTGCCAGAACCGCTTCCACGCGTGCCTGCACGCGTGCGGGCACGCGTGGAAGCTTGCCGGAAGCTCTCCCGGACCAGCTGCCGGCTCGAACGACCTGCTGCGAGAATTCTGAACCGGCGGAGTTGGGCTGCTGGCGGGCAATACCACCGTCTGGCTTCTAATTCTAAACCCTTTAGCTCTCAGCAAGCTCTCCGGGAAACTAGCTCTACTCTGCGCCGGAATTCCTCTTAGCTCTTTGCTGAAGAGCTCTACGAGGTACTCTTAAGCTTTCAGCAACTAGCTTAGGGAAGCTCTACGAGTCAACTTGGTAGCGTCCAAAACCCGGAGAGCGAAGAGATCCTTTGGGGATGGGAAATCTTTCCAGGAGAGCTCCGGGAAGCTCCCCTGCAGCGCAACCGAAGCGCTGGCAGAAACGCTTCCATGCGCGCCCGCGCGCGCGCAGGCACGCGTGGAACTTGCCGGAAGCTCCCCCGGACCAGTAGCCGGTTCAGGCGAGTCGCTGCGAGGATTCTGGAGCGACAGGAACGAGCTCCTGGCGGGCACCACCACCGTCCGGCTTCTAATCTGAAACTCTTTAGCTCTCAGCGAGCTTTCTGGGAATTACGCTAAAGCTTCCAGCAATAACTTGCTAAGGGAAGCTCTACGAGTTACTTGATAACGTCCAAAACTGGGCGCCGGCGGTAAACCGTCAACCTTTCTTACCGCCGGGGGACTCGTAGAGCTTCCTGACAGTATACAGCGTGGAAAAACACTCCAAAGAACGACTAGTTTTTCAGCCCAAGCGATTGCAGACCTCTCTAGATGACTCTAACCAAAGAACAAACAATTTCGCAATCTAGTTCGAGTATCGAACCGAGTTCAGACCTCTGAATGCGACCGGCGGGCGCGTCTGATGTCTGTGAATCCACTCGTGTAATTCCAGCCCTGCAGCTCCTCTACAGCCCGAGTTAAGTACAGAAAACCGACAGTATCGACTCGAATAATAGAATAGTTTCGCGGACCTAGTTCGAGCAGCAGACCGAGTTCCGAGCTCTGGAATCGACCAACAGACGCGCCTGATGTGTGCAAATCGATATCTGTGACCCGCAGCACTGCATTCCTCCCCCAGCACGGGTTCAGTGCAGAAAATTGAAAGCACTTCTCAAGATGATTCGGACAATACGAATAGTTTCGCGAACCTAGCTCGGGCAGCAGGCCGAGTTCAGAGCTCTCGGTTCTATAGATGAACGCGACTGATAATTCCCCATCGATGTCTGTGACAATGAGCCCTGTAGCTGCCACAGCTCGAGTTATGTTCCCGCAGCGCAGTATAGATACGAGAAGCGTCTGCAAGGACGAACTCGAATAATACGAATAGGTTTGCGCACCTAGCTGGCTACCAGACCGAGTTTCAGACCTCTGGATTCAACCAGCGAAACGCGCCGTAATTTGAATGCGATAGGGTGCTTTCCCAGCTCGGTAGCTGCCCTACAGCTCGAGTTAAGTACAGAAAACCGAGAGCGTCTGTCAAGACGACTCGAATAATACAAATAGGTTTGCGGACCTAGCTCGGCTAGCAGACCGAGTTCAGACCTCTGGATTCAACGGGCGAACGCGCCTGATAATTGTAAATGCGATAGGTGTGCCTACCAGCTCTGTAGCTGCCCTACAGCTCGAGTTGAGAACAAAATACCGACAGCGCGTATCAAAATGACTTGAAACGGCCGTTCCCGCCGGGACGCTTTTTGGCAGTAAAATGTACCCGATCGAGCTGAGATCAAGATAGCGAGCGGGAATAAGATCGAATATCACGGGAAAAAATACTAGAGCTCTAACGAATGGTTGAATTTCGAGAACAAAATTTTCAACCGACCAAAAGTCACCAAAAGGTCCGTCGAGATTTTTCTTGCCAACTAGCTCTCCAGCGCTCGGAATTTATCTCAAGCTTTTTTCCAGCAAAAAACTGGGCGCGTCGGTAAACCGTCAACCTTTCTTTTACCGCCGGGGGAATCGTAGAGATTCCTGACAATATATTAGCGTGGAAAAAACTTCAAAGAACGAATAGTTTTTCAGCCCAAGCGATTTCAGACCTCTGAAGATGACTCTAACCAAAAAACAAAATTTTCGCAACCCAGTTCGAGTATCGAACCGAGTTCAGACCTCTGAATGCGACAGGCGGGCGCGTCTCATGTCTGCGAATCCACTCATGTGATTCCCAGCCCTGCAGCTCCCCTACAGCCCGAGTTAAGTGCAGAAAACCGACAGTACCGACTCGAATAATAGAATAGTTTCGTGGACCTAGTTCGAGCAGCAGACCGAGTTCCGAGCTCTGGAATCAACCAACAGACGCGCCTGATGTGTGCAAATCGATATCTGTGACCCGCAGCACTGTAGCCCTCCCCCAGCACGAGTTGAGTGCAGAAAATTGAAAGCACTTCTCAAGATGATTCGGACAATACGAATAGTTTCGCGACCTAGCTCGGGCAGCAGGCTGAGTTCAGAGCTCTCGGTTCAATAGACGAACGCGACTGATGATTCCCCGATGTCTGTGACAATGAGCCTTGTAGCCCTACAGCTCGAGTTAAGTACAGAAAACCGAGAGCGTCTGTCAAGACGACTCGAATAATACGAATTTTGCGGACCTAGCTCGGTTAGCAGACCGAGTTCAGACTTCTGGATGCAACAGACGAACGCGCCTGATAATTCTGAATGCGATAGATGTGTCTACCAGCTCTGTAGCTGCCCTACAGCTCGAGTTAAGAACAGAAAATCGAGAGCGTCTGTCAAGACGACTTGAATAATACGAATAGGTTTGCGGACCTAGCTCGGCTAGCAGACCGAGTTCAGATCTCTGGATTCAACGGGCGAACGCGCCTGATCATTCTGAATGCGATAGGTGTGCTTACCAGCTCTCTAGCTGCCCTACAGCTCGAGTTAACTACAAAATACCGACAATGCGTATCAAGATGACTCGAAACGGCCGATCCCGCCAGTGTACTTTTCGACCGATCGAGCTGAGATCAAGATGGCGAGCGGGAATAAGATCGAATGTGACGGGAAAAAATATTAGAGCTCAAACGAATTGTTGAATTTCGAGAACAAAATTTTCCGACCAAAAGTTGTGAAAAGTTCAGTTCTTTTTTTTTTCGAGCCAACTAGCTCTCCAGCGCGCCCGAATTACTCTTAAGCTTCCAGCAACTAGCTTGGGGAAGCTCTACGAGTCATGCCTCCAGAAGCTCCTCTCTTTCGACTCTGAGCACTTTACGCGTGGAAGGAGCTCTACGACGTTCCCGGCGGTGACCAGGTTCACGGCTCAAACTCTCAAGGCTCAAGGCTCCGCGAACGTTCAGTTTCCCAGAGAGCTCGCTGAGAGCTAGAGAGTTTAAGATTTAAGATTAGAAGCTGGTCGTTGTTGGCGCCCGCCAGCAGCCTATCTCCGCCGCTCCGGAATCCCCGCAGCAGCTCGTTCGACCCGGCGGCTGGTCCGGGAGAGCTTCCGGCAAGCTGCCAGGCGTGCCTTCACGCGTGTAGGCACGCGTGGAAGCGTTTCGAGCAGCGCTGCAGCAGCGCCGCAGGGAAGCTTTCAGGAGCGCCAGAAGAGCTTTGCGAGAGCGTTGCACGGCTCGCGCAACTCTCCAGGTGACTCGTAGAGCTTCTCTGAGAGCGCAGCGGCGAAGCTGAAGAGTAATTCGAAAACGCTGGCAGGCTAGTTGGCTCGAAACTGGGCGCCGGCGGTAAACCGTCAACCTTTCTTACCGCCGGCGGACTCGTAGAGATTCCTCATCTTGCCAAACAGCTCTCCGAGGTACTAGCTCCACCCCGCGCCAGAATTTCTCTAGATCATCGATGCCGAAGAGCTCTTGGAGGTATTACTCTTAAGCTTCGTCGCTGCGCTCTCAGGGAAACTCTGCGAGTCATATGACTCGTAGAGCTTCCCCAAGCTAGTTCCTGGAAGCTTAAGAGTGACTCGTAGAGCTTCCCTGAGAGCGCAGCGGCGAAGCTTAAGAGTAATTCGAAAACGCTGGCAGGCTAGTTGGCTCGAAAAAAAAACTGATTTTTTTCACAACTTTTGCTCAGTTCAAAATCATGGTCTCGAGATTCAACAATTCATTAGAGTTCTAGTATTTTCCCGTGATATTTGATCTTATCCTCGCTCGCCATCTTGACCTCAGCTCGATCGGGTGAAACTTACTATCGAAACGCACTGTGGCGCGATCGGCCGTTTCGAGTCATCCTGATTCGTGCTGTCGGTATTTTGTACTCAACTGGATCTGTAGGGCAGCTACAGAGTTGGTAAGCACGCCTATCGCATTCAGAATCATCAGGCGCGTTCGCCTATAATCCTGAGGTCTGGACTCGGTCTGCTAGCCGAGCTAGGCCCGTAAACCTATTCGTATTATTCGAGTCGTCTTGACAGACGCTCTCGGTTTTCCGTACTCAATTCGAGCTGGCAGATAGAGAGCTTATAGTCACAGAGATCGATTGGAAAAAAATCACGCGCGTTTGTCTGTTGACTCGAGAGCTCTGAACTCGGTCTGCTGGCCGAGCTAGGTTCGCGAAACTATTCGTATTGTTTCAGTCATCTTGAGAAGTGCTCTCGGTTTTCTTCCCTGAACTGTGCTGGGGGCGGGTTACAGTGCTGGTGGTCACAAGAATCGATCTGGAGACATGAGGCACGTCCGTCTGTCGAACCCAGAGCTCGGAACTCAGTCTGCTGCTCGAACTAGTTCACGGAACTATTCTATTATGAGTCATGCTGCTTTCGTTTTCCTGCATTTCTCGGGCTGTCGAGGGGCTGCAGGGCTCGTAATCAGATGAGTCGATCCGCAAACATCAGACGCGTCCGCCTCTTGCATTCAAAGGTCTGAACTCGGTTTTATACTCGAACTCGGTTACCAAACTGTTCGTTCTTTCGTTAGAGTCATCTTGAGAGGTCTGAAATCGCTTGGGCTGAAAAACTAGTCGTTCTCTGGAATTTTTTCCACATCATATACTGTCAGGAAGCTCTACGAGTCCCCCGGCGGTAACGAAGGTTGACGGTTTACCGCCGGCGCCCAGTTATTCCGGCGCGCTGGAGAGCTAGTTGGCTCGAAAAAATGAACTGAACTTTTCACAACTTTTGGTCGGTTGAAAATTTTGTTCTCGAAATTCAACAATTCGTTTCAGCTCTAGTATTTTTTCCCGTGATATTCGATCTTATTCCCGCTCGCCATCTTGATCTCAGCTCGATCGGGTACCTTTTACTGCCAAAAAGCACACTGGCGGGATCGGCTGTTTCGAGTCATCTTGATACCCGTTGTCGGTAATTTCTACTTAACTCGAGCTGTAGGGCAGCTACAGTGCTGGTAAGCACACCTATCGCACTCAGAATCATCAGGCGCGTTCGCCTGTTGAATCCATAAGTCTGAACTCGGTCTGCTAGCCGAGCTAGGTTCGCAAACCTATTCGTATTATTCGAGTCAACTTGATAAGCGTGGTGGGTATTTTGTACTTAATTCGAAATGCAGGGCAGCTACAGAGCTGGTGAGCACATCTATCGCAGAATCATCAGGTGAGTTCGCCTCTTGACTCCAGAGGTCTGAACTCGGTCTGGTAGCCGAGCTAGGTCCGCAAATCTATTCGTATTATTCGAGTCATCTTGACAAGCGCTCTCGATTTTCTGTACTTAACTCGAGCTGTAGGGCAGCTACATAGCCTATAGTCACAGAGGTCGATTGGGAATTATCGGGCGCGTTTGTCTGTTGTATCGAGAGCTCTGAACTAGGCCTGTTGCCCTTGCTAGGTTCGCGAAACTATTCGTATTGTCCGAATCATGGTGAAAAGTGCTCTCAATTTTCTGCACTCAACTCGTGCTGGGGGAGGGCTCCAGTGCTGCGGGACATAAAAATCGATTTGCACACATCAGGCGCGTTCGTTGGTATTCGAGAGCTCAGAACTTCGAAACTGTTTGTTTTTTGTTAGAGTCATCTTGAGAGGTCTGAAATCGCTTGGGCTGAAAACTAGTCGTTCTCTGGATTTTTTCCCACATTATATACTGTCAGGAAGCTCTACGAGTCCCCCGGCGGTAAGAAAGGTTGACGGTTTACCGCCGGCGCCCAGTATAGTGTGGAAACAAAAACTTAGAGAACGAGTAGTATTTCAGCCCAAGGGATTTCAGACCTTTCAAGATGACTCTAACAAAAAATAAACAGTTTCACAACCCAGTTCGAGGATCAAGCCGAGTTCAGACCTCTGAATGCGACAGGCGCACGCGTCTGATGACTGCGAATCGACTCATGAGATTACCAGCCCTGCAGCCTTCTATAGCCCGAGTTAAGTGCAGAAAACCGACAGCATCTCTCAGGATGACTCGGATAATACAATAGTTTCGCGAACCTAATTCGAGCAGCGGGCCGAGTTCCGAGCTCTGGGATCGACC
Source organism: Prorocentrum cordatum (assembly GCA_963575745.1). Lineage (NCBI taxonomy): Eukaryota > Dinophyceae > Prorocentrales > Prorocentraceae > Prorocentrum > Prorocentrum cordatum. The sequence continues at coordinate 63,923 of CAUYUJ010021388.1, forward strand.
GACGGACGCGCCTGATGTGTGCGAATCGATTCCTGTCACCCGCAACACTGTAGCTCTCCCCAGCACGAGTTGAGTGCAGAAGACTGAGAGCACTTCTCAAGATGATTCGGACAATACGAATAGTTTCGCGAACCTAGCTCGGGCAGCACGCCGAGTTCAGATCTCTCGATTCAACAGACGAGCGCGCCTGATAATTGCCAATCGATTTCTGTGACTATGAGCTCTGTAGCTGCCCTACAGCTCGAGTTGAGTACAGAAAACCGAGAGTGTCTGTTAAGATGACTCGAATAATACGAATAGGTTTGCGGACCCAGCTCGGCTAGCAGGCCGAGTTTAGACCTCTGGTTTCAACAGGCGAACGCGCCTGAAGATTCTGGATGCGATAGGTGTGCTTACCAGCTCTCTAGCTCTCCTACAGCTCGAGTTAAGTACAAAATACCGACAACGCGTATCAAGATGACTCGAAACGGCCGATCCCGCCAGTGTGCTTTTTGGCAGTAAAAGGTACCCGATCGAGCTGAGATCAAGATGGCGAGCGGGAATAAGATCGAATATCACGGGAAAAAATACTAGAGCTCAAACGAATTGTTGAATTTCGAGAACAAAATTTTCAACCGACCAAGAATTGTGAAAAGTTCAGTTCTTTTTTTTCGAGCCAACTAGCTCTCCAGCGCGCCGGAATTACTCTTAAGCTTCCAGCAACTAGCTTGGGGAAGCTCTACGAGTCAAATGACTCGTAGAGCTTCCCTGAGAGCGCAGCGGCGAAGCTTAAGAGTAATACCTCGAAGAGCTCTTCGGCATCGATGAGCTAGAGGAATTCTGGCGCGGGGTGGAGCTAGTACCTCGGAGAGCTGTTCGGCAAGATGAGCTTAGAGGGATTCGGGCGCAGGGTGGAGCTAGTAACTCGGAGAGCTTCCCTTAGCAAGTTATTGCTGGAAGCTTAAGAGTACTTCCGGGGAGCTGGAGAGCAAGTTGGCAAGACAAATTCCCGGAGAGCTCGCTGAAAGCTAAAGGGTAAAAGATGAGAAGCCGGACGGTGGTGGTGCCCGCCAGGAGCTCCTCCACCGGTCCTCAGTCCTCACAGAAGTTCATTTGAACCGGCAACGTGTCCGGGAGAGCTTCTTGCAAGCTTCCACGCGCGCCTGCAAGCGTGCAGGCACGCGTGGAAGCGATTGTGGTAGTGTTTCAGCAGCGCCGGAGGGGAGCTTCCCCCACCACCTTGAGCTCCCTCCGCTCTTCGGGTTATGGACGCTTTCAAGTCTCGACGAACCTTTTGCTGACTTAACTCGTAGAGCTGTCCTTAGCAAGTTATTGCTGGAAGCTAAGAGTAATACCTCGTAGAGCTCTTCGAAGCTGAGCTTAGAGGAATTCGGGCGCAGGGTGGAGCTAGATGGCCGACCGAGCATTAAGAGACAATGTGGTAACTTTGGGTCGAGTTTTTAATTCTTGTGCAAAATTTGAAAATTCGTTTTGAGAACGGGTATTTAGGTTATGCCGCGACTGCCAGTTGAATTTTCAGGTCCGTAGCTGCAATATTACTATCAAAACACTTGCTGGAACCGACGGCCGTTTCGAGTCATGTTCACTCGCTTTGGCGCTTTCCTGTACGTATCTCGGGATACAGGACAGCTACAGAGCTGTTGCTTACAGAACCCAATTGGAAATTATGAGACACATCCCTCTGTTCGATCTACAGCTCCGAACTCGGTCTGCTGCTCTAAGCCAGGTCTGCAAATCTATTCGTATTCTTCGAGTCATTTTGACGAGTGCTGTCCGTTTTCTGTATTCAATTCACGATATCATGAACAAATTCTCTGAAAATCTAGCGTGCAGCTCCGCACATGAAGAGCTCTACGAGGCTCCCGGTGCTAATCTGGTTGACGGTTTAGCGCCGGCTCCCAGTTCCGGAGCGCTGGAGAGCTAGTTGGCAAGACAAATCTCGACGGAACTTTTGGTGACTTTTGGTCGGTTGAAAATTTTGTTCTCGAAATTTGACCATTCCTTAGGGAGCTCTAGTACTTTTTCCCGTCATATTCGATCTCATTCCCGCTCGCCATCTCGTTCTCAGCTCGATCGGGTGAATATTACTAGCGAAAAGCACGGTGGCGGGATCGGCCGTTTTGAGTCATCTCTATATGCGCTGATGGTTTTCTGAACATAACTCGAGCTTCAGGGCAGCTACAGTGCTAGTAAGCACAGCTAATGCATGCAGAATAATCAGGCGCGTTCGTCTGTTGAACCTAGAGGTCTGAACTCGGTCTGCTAGCCGAGCTAGGTCCGCAAACCTATTCGTATTATTCGAGTCATCTTGACAGAAACTCTCAGTTTTCTGCACTTAACTCGAGCTGTAGGACAGCTACAAAGCTGATATTCACAGGCACCAATTCAGAATCATCAGTTTTGTTTGTCTCTCGAATCCAGAGCTCTGAACTCGGTCTGGTGCCCGATCTAGAATCGCGAAACTATTCGTATCGTTCGAGTCGCTTGCGAGGTGCTGTCGGTTTTCTGCACTTAACTTGGTCTGTAGGGGGGCTGCATGGCTGGTAATTACTGGGATCGATCTGAAGATATCAGGCGCGTCCGCCTGTCGAATATAGAGCTCTGAAATCTGTCTGCTGCCCGAACTAGGTCCGCGAAACTATTCCTATTGTTCGAGTCATCTTGAGAGATGCTGTCGGTTTTCTGCACTTAACTCGGGCTGTAGGGGGGCTGCAGGGCTGGTAATGACAGGGGTCGATTCGCAGACATCAGACGCGTCCGTCTGTCGCATTCAGAGGTCAAACACTATTGACTATAAGTCAGATTGTTGGTAAGTGCTGTCTGTTTTCTCAACTTAAGTCGAGTTAGGAAGCTCTACGAGTCTCCCGGCGGTAACCAAGATTGACGGTTTACCGCCGGCGCCCAGTTTGGTCGGTTGAAAATTTTGTTCTCAAAATTTGACCATTCGTTCGAGCTCTAGTATTTTTTCCCATGATATTCGATCTTATTCCCGCTCGCCATCTTGATCTCAGCTCGATCGGGTAACTTTAAAGGCCAAAAAGCAGGCAGGCGGGAACGGCCGTTTGGAGTCATCTTGATACGCGCTGTCGGTTTTCTCAAGATAACTCGAGCTTCAGGACAACTATAGAGCTGGTCAGCACAGCTAATGCATTCAGAATGATCAGGCGCGTTCGCCTGTTGAATCCAGAGGTCTGAACTCGGTCTGCTAGCCGAGCTAGGGTCGCAAACCTATTCGTATTATTCGAGTCATTGTAGCAGACGCTCTCGGTTTTTCGTACTTAACTCGATCTGTAGGGCAGCCACAGAGCTGATAATCACAGAAATCGATTGAGAATCATCAGGCGCGTTCGTCTGTTGAATCGAGAGCTCTGAACTTGGCCTGCTCCCCGAGCTAGGTTCGCGAACCTATTGGTATTGTGCGAGTCATCTTGAGAAGTGCTCTCGGTCTTCTGTACTTAAATCGTGCTGGGGGAGGGCTACAGTGCTGCTGGTCACAGGAATCGATTTCGAGACATCAGGCGCGTCCGTTCGTCGAACCGAGAGCTCGGAACTCGGTCTGCTGCTCGAACGAGATCCGCGAAACTGTTGTATTATTCGAGTCATCCTGAGAGGTACTCTCGGTTTTCTGCACTTAACTCAGGCTGTATGGGGGGCTGCAGAGCTGGTAATCACAGGAATCGATCCGCAGACATCAGACGCGTCCGCCTGTCGCATTCAGAGGTCTGAACTCGGTTTCATACTCGAGCTCGATTGGAAAACTGTTCGTTTGTTTTGTTAGAGTCATCTTGAGAGGTCTATAATCGCTTGGGCTGAAAAACTAGTCGTTCTCTGAAATTCTTTTCCACATTATATATTGTCAGGAAGCTCTACGAGTTCCCCGGCGGTAAGAAAGGTTGACGGTTTATCGCCGGCGCCCAGTTAGCGAACCCGACCTTAAGAGACAATGTGACGACTTGGGGTTGGTTTTTCGATCTTTGTGCAAAATTTGAAAATCCGTTTTGAGAATTGGTATTTTCCCCACCTGTAGTGGGTTATGCCGCGCCTGCCAGTAAAATTTTCAGGTCTGTAGGTGCAGTATGACTGTCAAAACACTTGGGGGAACTGACGTTGAATGAAAACAGAAAAACGTGATTTTTTGAGTTCTTTCTGCCTCGCTCCAGAAACTTTCTCCATGTATTCCGACGATCGCCGTGCAAGAAAAGAGCTGTGCGAGGATCCCGGCGGCAACCAGGTTGACGGTTTACAGCCGGCTCCCAGTTGACCCAGCCGGCCGAGGCGGACAATGTGATAACTTTTGGGTGGTTTTGCGAAAATTTGAAAGATATTTGGCCATTTATTTTGAGAAAGCAGATTTTTAAGCCGAGCATTGGCGTATGAAATCCACTCTGACAGCAGCTCAGCTCTCTCGATGCATTTTCGCATGAGTTGACTTCCAGGAACTGAGCGAATATGAACATCGAAAAAAAACGAATTTCATGATTTTCGAAAAATCTATATTTTTCCACTTTGTGTCGATTCTCTGCACTCATACCAGTGAGAGGAGCTCTACGAGGTTCCGGCGGTGACGGAGCCCACTGTTTCTTGATGTGTGTATATTCCTGTGCAGCTACGCTGTTGTATCATATATGCACAGCTACGCTGACTTGTATATCGCACAGCTCCGCTGTTAGTGCTTAGGTTGCCTGTAGGTAATCCTACCGCTGGCCCTGCCCCCTAAGGGGGCTCGAATCGGGCCCCGCAGACCGCAGACGAGGTTGACGGTTCACCGCCAGCGCCAGTTCGAAAACGCTGGCAGGCTAGTTGGCTCGAAAAAACTCGACTGAACTTTTCACAACTTTGGCTCGGTTGAAAATTATGTTCTCGAAATCTGACCAATCGTTAGAGCTCTAGTATTTTTTCCCGTGCTATTCGACCTTATTCCCGCTCGCCATCTTGATCTCAGCTCGATCGGGTGAATATTACTATCGAAAAGCACTGTGGCGGGATCGGCCGTTTCGAGTCATCTTGATACGCGCTGACGGTTTTCTGAACATAACTCGGGCTTTAGGACAGCTACAGAGCTGGTAAGCACAGCTCATCGATGTAGAATGATTAGGCGCGTTCGCCTGTTGAATCCAGAGGTCTGAACTCGGTCTGTTAGCCGAGCTAGGTCCGCAAACCTATTCGTATTATTCGAGTCATCTTGACAGGAACTCTCGGTTTTCTGTACTTAACTCGAGCTGTAGGACAGCTACAGAGCTGATGTTTACAGAAACCGATTCAGAATCATCAGTTGCGTTTGTCTGTCGAATCCAGAGCTCTGAACTCGGTCTGCTGCCCGATCTAGAATCGCGAAACTATTCGTATTGGTCGAGTCATCTTGAGAAGTGCTCTCGGTTTTCTTCACTCAACTGGCGCTGAGGGGGGCTACAGTGCTGGTAAGCACAGCTCATCGATGTAGAATGATTAGGCGCGTTCGCCTGTTGAAGCCAGAGGTCTGAACTCGGTCTGTTAGCCGAGCTAGGTCCGCAAACCTATTCGTATTATTCGAGTGATCTTGACTGGAACTCTCGGTTTTCTGTACTTAACTCGAGCTGTAGGACAGCTACAGAGCTGATATTTACAGAAACCGATTCAGAATCATCAGTTGCGTTTGTCTGTCGAATCCAGAGCTCTGAACTCGGTCTGCTGCCCGATCTAGAATCGCGAAACTATTCGTATTGGTCGAGTCATCTTGAGAAGTGCTCTCGGTTTTTCTCACTCAACTCGCGCTGAGGGGGGCTACAGTGCTGGGGTCACAGGAATCGATTTGAAGACATCAGGCGCGTCCGCCTGTCGAATCCAGAGCTCGGAACTCGGTCTGCTGCCCGAATTAGGTCTGCGAAACTATTGTATTGTTCGAGTCATCCTGAGAGGTGCTGTCGGTTTTCTGCACTGAACTCGGGCTGTAGGGGGGCTGCAGGGCTGGTAATGACAGGAGTCGATTCGCAGACATCAGACGCGTCCGCCTGTCGCATTCAGAGGTAAAAAATATTCACTATGAGTCGGAATGTTGGTAGGTGCTGTCGGTTTTCTCAACTTAAGTCGAGCTAGGAAGCTCTACGAGTCTCCCGGCGGTAACCAAGGTTGACGGTTTACCGCCGGCGCCCAGTCTCGACTGAACTTTTCACAACTTTGGCTCGGTTGAAAATTATGTTCTCGAAATCTGACCATTCGTTAGAGCTCTAGTATTCTTTCCCGTGATCTATGATCTTACTGCGGCTCGCCATCTTGATATCAGCTCGATCGGGTGGGTATTACTATCGAAAAGCGTCATGGCGGGATCGACTGCTGAGTGCCATGTTGGCAGGTGTCGTCGGTTTTCTGAACTTAACTCGGGCTGTAGGCAAGCTACAGAGATGACAAGTACAGCTTTCGGATCCAGAATCATGATGCGCGTCTATATGTGGCAGGAGGGTGTTCAGAGCTGGCTATGTAATAATTTATCATCGAAAAACTTCTTCACATGAGTGCTACACTTGCTTGCGTGGTTTGGTTTTTCTTAACTTAACTTGAGCTGTAGGCAAGCTACAGGGATGGAAAGCACAGCACATCGATTCAGAATGATGATGCGCGTCTACAAGTGGCGGAAGAGTGTTCAGAGCTGGCAACAAAGAAGCGACTCAGAAATGGCGATTTCTTGGATGCGGTCACTGGCAGCCCACAGCGGACTCTTGCCTACGACGACGACGACGGGCGACTTCGACGAGGGTACTCGATCGCTACAATCGCCTTGGACGAGAATCAACACAGGGATACATGTATCTATCTACATTTATTGTTGCCGCGCGCGCATGCTATTCATATATATGGCAAGGAAGCTCTACGAGTCTCCCGGCGGTAGCCAAGGTTGACGGTTTACCGCCGGCGCCCAGTTTTCGACGCTACCAAGTTCTCCTGCTTGGGGAACCTCCACGAAGGTGAACGTTGAGCCGGCGTGTTGTTTTGCTCTGCTTACGCAACTGCCCATCTCCCTGCACATCTTGCTTGTTATTGTTTTTGTTTGCCTCTCATACCTCGTAGAGCTCTTCGTCGTCGAGGAACCAGAGGAATTCCGGCGCGGGGTGGAGCTAGTTGGCCCAGCCGGCCGAGGCGGACAATGTGGCAACTTTTAGGTAGTTTTGCAAATACCTCGTAAAGCTCTTCGGCATCGATGAGCTAGAGGTATTCTGGCGCGGGGTGGAGCTAGTTGGCCGACCCGGCCAGAAAGGACAAAGTGATAACTTTTGGATGGTATTGCAATTTTTTGAAAGATATTTGACAATTAATTTTGAGAAAGCAGATTTTTCGCACCTGTGAACGACTATGAGGGGCTCTCTGTCTTATTATGAGCTCTCTAGGCGCACTTTCACTATCAAAACACTTGGAGCAACCATCTTCATGTCGACGCGAAAAAAATCAATTTTTCCCTTTTTCGAGAAATGCTTCCAGAAGCTCTCTCTTTCGACTCTCAGCACTGTTACGCGTGAAAGGAGCTCTACGAGGTTCCCGGCGGTGACCAGGTTGACGGTTCACCGCCGGCGCCAGTGCCTCGTAGAGCTCTTCGCAAGATGAGCTAAGAGGAAGTCGGGCGCAGGGTGGAGCTAGTTGGCCGACCCGGCATTCAGAGACAGTATGTTAACTTTGTCAGTTTTTCAATCTTTGCAAAAAAAAAAATGAAAATTCGTTTTGCGAACTAGTATCTTTCTTACGTGAAGTGGGTTATGCCACGGATCTCAGTTAAATTCTGAGGTCCTCAGCTGCAATATTACTATCAAAACACTTGCTGGAACCGACGGCCAGTTCGAGTCATCTTGACACGGATCGACAGTTTTCCATAATTATCTCGAAATTTAGAACAGCTAAAGAGCTGACCGTTACAGGATTAGACATTATGAGGCGCGTTTGTCTGTCCAGCTCTGAACTCGGTCTGGTGCTCGAGCTAGGTCCGCAAACCTATTCGTATTCTTCGAGTGATTTTGACGAGTGCTGTCTGTTTTCTTTACTAAACACGATTCAGAATTGCCACAGAGCTGATACGCGCACGAAATGATTGTATCAGTTGGCGCGTGCGTTTGTTGCATCGAGAGGTCTGAACTCGGTCTGCTATCCGAGCTAGGTCCGCAAAACTACTGGATGAAAGACTTTGTGGAACCGTCTTTTCATGCAAACATAAAACGTGTTTTTTCGAGTTTTTGAGGTCTTGCCCCAGAGTTTTGCTGCATGCGTACCGAGGAGCGCCGTGCGACAAGGAGCTCTACGAGCACTCCGGCAGTAACCTGGTTGACGGTTTACCGCCGGTTCCAGTTTCAAAGATATTTGACAATTCATTTTGAGAAAGCGGATTTTTCGCACCTGTAGACAACTTTGAGGGCCTCTGCGTCTTAATATGAGCGCTGAAGGCGCACTTTTACTATCAAAACACTTGGCGCAACCAACTTTCTATCGACATGAACAAATTGAAGATTTAATTTTTCGAGAAATGCCTCGAGAAGCTCTCTCCTTCGACTCTTAGCACTCTCACGCGTGAAAAGAGCTCTACGAGGTTCCCGGCGGAGACCAGGTTGACGGTTCACCGCCGGTGCCAGTATTCATTTCTCGGTGCGGATTGGTGGTGGCAATTTGTATACGCGGACTTGTTTCTCACTTCCTAGAGTGGTGCTCGTAATACATCTTGCTTGTCATTGTCTGCCTCTCATACTCATTTCTCGTTGCGGATTGGTGGTGGTAATTTGTATACGCGTACTTGTTCCTCACTGCCTAGAGTGGTGCTCGTAGTAGATCTTGCTTGTCATTGTCTGCCTCTCATACTCATTTCTCGTTGCGGTTTGGTGGTGGCAATTTGTGTGCGCGGACTTGTTCCTCACTGCCTAGAGTCGTGCTCGTAAGTCTCGTTTCTTCCAGATCTGCCTTGAGTGTCTCTTTCGAGTGCGGGTAGCACATTGAATTCATTGTGTGACAATTGTGCTTGTTCTTTTCTCTATTCTCTTTGCTCCGTCACCACATTTCTGATTGAATTGGAATTTGATTGTGACTGATGTCTCACGTGCGGAGCCTATATCCAGGCGTATGCGTCGTGCTCGGGCCTGCCATCTGAGATGGGTCCGATCAGCATCACCATTCTCTTACATTCTTTGGTTTGTGCATGTTGTTTCTTTGATGGAAATCTCGTAATACGGTCGGTTGTCGCATCATCGATGTGTGTCTGAGGTTTCGACATACTTCGGACTTTGTGTTTGTATTGACTCTTGCCATGCTGTGTGTATGTCGGGCATGCGCGCATGTTGGTATAAGAGCTCCGCGTGCTTTTCACTTCGTTCGGAATAAGAGTTTTCTGTTTTTATCAAACGTCGGTTCGTCCGATCTTGATAGTAATACTGCACCCGCGGACTTGAGAATGCAACTGGCAGACGCGGCATAACCCACTACAGGTGCGGAAAATCTGGTTTCTCTAGATGAATGGTCAAATATCTTTGAAATCTTAGCAAAATAGACCCCAGGTCACCACTTTTACTCTTAAGGTCGGGTCGGCCAACTAGCTCCACCCCGCGCCGGAATTCCTCTAGCTCATCGATAACGAAGAGCTCTACGAGGTACAAACCCACACCAAGCGTCTAGATGCTTCGAGCCTCATGATGTCCTTCTGATTTGTTGCCGCAAGCTCTCGAGCTGTGAAGAAATTCCATCATTTCGAAAAAGACTGGGCGCCGGCGGTAATTCTCAACCTTTCCTTACCGCTGGGGGACTAGAGCTTCCTGATCATATATTATGTGAAAATCTTTATCAGAGAACAAATAGTTTTTCAGCCCAAGCGCTGATAGCAGACTGATCTCAGGCGTCTAGATAGATAACACTATTGCCCCTGATAGTTCCCTCCCCATTGGTGTTGCTTAACAGTTCTACAGCTGACGGTCCAGTGAAGAAATTCATCATCAGTCGAGAAAAAATATATTGGTCGAATATGTTTGGAATCATCTTGAGACGCGTTGACGGTTTTCTGTAGTTAACTCGAGATTTAGGACAGCTACAGCTGATACGTACAGAAACCGATTCACAATCATCAGGCGCGTTCGACTGTCCCATCGAGAGCCCTGAATTCGGTCTGCTACTCGAGCCAAATCTTCGAAACTATTCGTATTATACGAGTGATGTTGAGAGGTGCTGTTTCCCTTTACTGAAGTTTAATTTAGAAGAGCATAGAGCCGGAACGAATAAACCGATCCAGTATGACCCGGTTCGTTTTTTTCTCGCATCGAGAGGTCTGAACTCGGTCTGGCACTCGCGCTGGGTCCACGAAGCGAAGATGCAACATGAGAAAAAAAACGTATTTTCTGAGCATTTGTCTTCAGACTGGCACCAGCGGTAAACCGTCAACCTGGTCACCGCCGGGAACCTCAGAGTGCTCGGAGTCGAAGAAGAGAGCTTCTGGAGGCATTTCTAAAAAAACTGAACATTCATTTTTTTCATGTCGACACAAAGATGGTTCCGCCAAGTGTTTTGATAGAAAAAGAGCGCCTACAGAGCTCATATCAAGACGCAGAGGCCCTCACAGTCGTCTACAGGTCCGAAAAAACGGATTTCTCAAAATAAATGGTGAAATATTTTTCACTTGGTAGCGTCCACAACCCAGGGAGCGACGAGACCCTCGGAGAAGGGGAAATCTTTCCTGGGGCGCTCTGGGGGGCTCACCTGGGGCGCTTGGAAAAACCGCTCCATTCGCGTGCGTGAACCAAACGACTCGCTCACGGAAACCACACCATTCGGTGAAGTGGAAGACACCAGCCGCGCGCGAAAACCACACCAGCCGCGTGCGTAAAGCACACCCACGCACGAAAGAGAGCATGATTTCATAAGATAAACCATGGTTTTCGGAGTGGCGTCTTGAATCCGGGGTAGGAGAAATGCCATGCTTCCCGCGAAAAAGAGCTCTCGAAGCCCCAGGACCACTTGGGGAACCCTAAGGTGCGCCGCGGGGACACGCAGGGGTTGCGTTTTCTCGTTTGCGCCGCTTACAAGGGTAATTTGCCCGGTGTCTTGAATCCCGGACCCGCCAAAAGTGGCATGGTTCAATGAGAATGGGGTGTGGCAGACTACGTCGGTGGGGAAATCTGTTGAAAAAGAGGTCGAAGCATCCATGGCAAAGTGGAGGGCAAAAGTCAACCCGCCGCAAACTCTGACACCCAGCAGCGTTTCACTTACAAATTTGATTGGTTATGCTTTGCCGCCAGCTCCGCGTAGGGGTGGAGGTAGAGGAAAGTATGATAATGTCGATGGGGATTTTCCGGTTCAGGCGCTTGGTTTTCGAGCAACTCCCAGAGGAAACGACCTTCTCCGACCCCCAGGAGCTACTTTAACAATGTCTTCTTCCATTACTTCTCGACCAACTCCTGCCTCGCCGACTCCGGCAAGCGAGCGCCGCAACATCGACGTCATCTCATTCAATGTCAGAGGCCTTGCCCGTGACGATCGCATTGGGGAGTTGATGGCAGAAGTTAAATCCATGAAGTGGGATGTCATGTTGCTTACGGAGACATGGAGGGGGCAAACATCATAACTTTTTACGATTGACGGGGGCCACGTATTTGGAGGATCAGCCGGAGCACCAGATGGAAGAAAAGGCGTCGCTATTATACTTAGCAAATCATGTAAGGTAACGGATTTCGTACCGGTCGGTGAAAGAGTAGCATGTGCTGATTTCAAGTGCGCTTCACGTGATTTTCGAGTTGTGGTTACTGATTTTCCTGACAGCACATACAAGGATGCAGAGGTACAGAAGATGTGCACAGCACTTTCGGCAATGAAGCGGGAAAACAAGAAAATATGTATTTTTATGATCGGTGGGGATTTCAATGCTCAGGTGGGAAGCCGGCTTGCGGACGACGACGGAAGCGCAGTCGGGTATCACGGATTCGGCGCGGAAGCTTGGCGTGGACAGTGGTTGAAGCAATGGTGCGGGCAGTGCGACCTCAGCATCACGAACACCTTTTCCATAGGCCTCCGCTCAAGAGAATCGCGCCTTATTTGAACAACGGACAGCCGCGGCAGATCGATTTCATACTCATCGGAAAGAACATGCGCAGGTACGTGACCAACTCTGGCTCCAACGACTTGCCAGACCTAGGATCAGACCACCTACCAGTACAAGCGACGTTGGGCTTACCCTTGAGGGCAACGCGCAAAAGAAAGAGGAACCGTCAGAGACACAGCCGGGCAGCTTTATGCTACAAATATGGGTTCGCACGACATGCCACCGAACATTTTGAAAAGGTTGTTGGGATAACGGAGTGCACGACCATTGACGACAACGACGCTCAGGTTGAATCTGCGTTGATGCACGCCCAGGGGGCGTTCGCAGAAGAATCGAGCACTTCGACACCACAGGTGCCCGATGAGGACGCCAGGCTTCAGCATCTGATACAGGAACGACGAGAGACGCCGCGCAGCAATAGCAGCAAGCGGGCACAGCTCAGCAAGCATATTCGCACCGAAGTGAAGGTTATCAAAGATGAGACTCGCAAACAACACATCAAACACATCTTGAGCGCGTTTACGGGGCTGAAAGATATCAAGGCGACAAAGACGAGGAGGAGGCGAATTATGATTGTCAAGATGGTCGACTCAAAGGGGATGGAACACACAGGCCGCAAGGACATAGCAAATGCATTTTCGGATTTTTACGCGGATCTCTATGCAACGGCACACGGACAGTCAGAACAATCTGAACATACTACATTCACAGCTGGATCTATACCGCCGTTCACCTACGATGAACTTGAAGAGGCTCTGGCGCACTTTAAACAGGCAAGGCGCCGGATACTATGGGGATTGTTGCAGAAATGCTGAAATTTGGAGGCGAAGCAGTGCGACATGCTGTGCTGGACATGTGCAATGCTATCATCAAGCCCGGGTCTCCGACTAACACGCAGTGGAAACACACAGTCATGAAAGTATTTTTCAAAGACGGGGGCCCCACGCGGCCATCCAATTATAGGCCGATTTGTACACTACCGGCTCTATACAAACTATTTGCTCGTCTTCTATACCAAAGGTTGGACATGTACCTGGGGCCTGAGCAATCGTGCGACCAAGCTGGATTTAGAAAAGGGTTTTCAACAATCGATCATAAATTCACTATGTCATGTATTCAAGAGAAGGCCGACGAATTTCAACAAACAGTATGGAATTGCGCACTGGACTTCAAGAAGGCGTTCGATACGGTTGAACACGGTTCTCTGTGGGAAGCGCTCCGTGGCCAGGGTGTTCCGGAACCGTATATTCAGCTGCTTCGCTCTCTGTGTGCGGATCAACGTGGGCGTGTGCGGACAGACGTGCTCAGCGACGAGTTCAATATACAACGTGGGACAAAGCAGGGCGATCCCTTATCTTCTTTGTTATTCAACGCTTTACTTGAACACTGTCTCTGGCCATGCAAAAAAGAGTGGTATAGAAAACGCTACGGCTTACGATTGGACCCGCTGAACAGCAAAATGTTCACAAATTTGCGTTTCGCAGATGACGTGCTCGCCGTGGCACCCACATTGCACCAAATCAAGCAGATGCTGTCCGACATCCAGAGATATACCGCCGACGTGGGCTTATCTTTACACCCTGGCAAGACAAAGATATTCACCAATGCGAGCAGGAAGTCTGGGAGACAAGCGGCGGGTTCGGTACGCGTAAATGGTTTGGAAAACGAGATTATTCCAAGGACATCAACTACCAAATATTTAGGGCGTCTCGTATCTTGCGACAAGCCTTTCGAATGTGAACTCAACAACAGAATCCGCAAAGCATGGGCAGCATATGGTTTACATAAGCAAGAACTGACCAGCCGATCATATCCTCTCAAGGATCGTATCCGGCTGCTTGACAGCACGGTGGCACCAACGCTACTGTATGGAAGCGAAGTGTGGCCTATGACCCGCGACGTGGAGCACCAAATCACATGTGTAAAACGGAGGATGCTCAGGCAAATGTTGGGAGCAAAGCGAAAACCAATTCAAACGGAAGGCGTGGAGAACGCTGATGTTGATTGTGCCGACGTGGGCAGCAACCCAGAGCTGGAGCAGGACTATGCATCATCGGGCGCTTCGGAAAGTACGCGTCTGGAGCCTTGGGCCGATTTCATTCGAAGAGCGACGAGGGCTACAGAGGAACACCTGCAGACAGCACGTATGGAGCCATGGGTACACCAGCAGAGACGACGCAAATGGCGATGGGCTTTTCGAGTGGCAAACATGGATGCGGACTGCTGGGCTTCGCAAGCGATGTACTGGGACCCGGCGTTGACTTCTATATCAGCGCGTCGTGCGACCGGCAGACCGAAGAGACGCTGGGATGACGACGCCCGCGAGTGCATCTACACGCAAGGTATTTACACCTCGTGGCAAATCTATGCATTATCACACGAGCCGTGGAATGAGTTAGAGGATGTGTTTGCGACGAGGTAGTTTCTGAGCCTGGTGTATTTACTCTTGCGTTTTCCCAAATCTGTTAATGCAGCGACAACCCAGTAGTCTCTCCCAGTGCGGGGGACCGCGTGTCCCATGCGCCTGCCCTCTTAGAGGACCGCCCCCAAGGGGCTGGAGTGCGGGCCTGTCTGTCTGTCTGTCTGTCTGTCGAGTCCGTCGCAATGCAGCCGCGCCAGCGGAAGGTGGCATCGAGGTGAAGGGCGCGACAGAGCCGCCAACCCACTGGCGTCAACCGACCGCCGCGTCCGCGATGGCAACCACATGTACAAGACGCCCGCGCGCCTGGTGGAAGGAAGCACGGGGCAGGGGCGAAGACAGCCGCCAGTTCATCAAGAGGACGCAAAATGAGCTCGGTGCCACTTGTAACGAGGTCTGGCGCCGCTGGGCAGAGAAGTCTGAAACTCGCTCGGGTTTCGCCCCCAAGTGCCCGCCAGTGCAGAACTGGCGTACCTGCGACGGAGTCCTGGGCGCCTTGCGCCGCTGCAATTACGACGCCTACGAGCTCAATCGCCACTTGGTGCTCAAAGCCAGCGTGGGGTACGCGCGGCAAGAGCGCGTGGGGGGGATCGGGGCGACGCCGCGCGACCGTGCAAGGGCCGTGACCGCGACGCCTCCGACGCGCGCAGTGGCAAACAGGGGAAGCGCAGCTACGATTGGGACGGACCCCTGCCAGAGAAGAGACATCGAAAGTAGGCTCCCTCCTGCGCACTCGACCGCGCAGCCCAGCACTCCTCTTCACGCGGCACGTCCTGCCGCAAGGGCTTCTGGCCGCTTCTCCGCTCGTCTAGCCGCGCGTCTCTCCTTCTTCCTGTTGCTCCTCCCTGTCTCCTGGCTTGTTTCCTGGGGTATTCCTCTCGTGCTTTTGCAGTGATCAGCTGCCGCGCCCTCTTTTCCTGCCTCTTCCTGCCGCATCCCGCTTTCCTGCCTCGTCGCCTGGGGATCGCCTGCGCTCGCTTTCACTATCATCCATGTTCGTGCAGCGATCAGCTGCTCTTGGGGTGCGCCATCGCTTTGCATTCTGCTCTCCGTATATTCGCAGCGATCAGCTGCCGCTCCTCAACGCCCATTGTTCCCTGTGTTTGCGGCGATCAGCCGACTTATTGCCTCCATCGTCCTAGGGGTGCAGTCTGGCAGTTGCCTCTCGAGGTTCTGCCTTGCGCTGGCGCCTGGGCTGGCGCCTACTACTGCGGCCCCCCCCGCTTCCCGCGGCTGGGGTTGCGGGCGCCCGCCCTGCTGCCGCTCGGGGCGGCGGCCAATCGGGGGCTCCTGTCCCCGGTGCGTCGCCCCCAGGCTGGCTGTTTCGCGGGCCGCTGCAGCTGCCGCCGGGCCTGGGCTGCGGGCGGCTGGCGCGCTGCAGCTGCGCGCGCGGCGGCGTGTCCCCGTTCCTCGTCGACGTGATGGCCGCGAGGATTCATGGCGACGGTGTTCGGCGTGGACGAGCTGCCGGCCGTGCCCGGGGCCCTCCCCGTCCGCTGAAGGCGCTGGTGACGCTCGTTGCGGGCTGCTGGCCGCTGCCGGCCGCTGCCGGCCGCCCGCCGCGCCCTGCGCGGGGTGCCCGATGTGGTGGCGCTTCGCGCCCTCCTGCGCGGCTTCGCCGCGCCGGTCGCTGCAGCTGTCTCCAGGTCTCGGCGCGCGGGGCGCCCTGATGGCCCGCTTGTGTCCCGGAGCGGCCGTGGCCCGACCGTCCTCCGCCTCTTCCTTGCGGTGCTCGCCTCCTGCGCGTCGGCGTGCCTCGGCGCGTTCCACGCGGTGCCTGGGGGCCGTTTGCCTCCACGGCTGCGTCGCCTCGCCGCTCCTGCCCGTTGCGGGGGCGCTTTCGCTGCCCCTTCTGGCCCGCGTTCCTTGTGTAGGCCTACTTGGTCGTGTGCCATGGTACCTGGGGAAACGTTGGCCCGCATCTCTCTGTCCCCGGTCGTCGCCGCCTTGGGTTACTTGGCGCCCGACTTCCAGTCGCTTCGGTCTTGGGCGTTCTCTCGCTCATCATCCGCACCAGCGTTCTCATCGGCATCCTTGTGGGCGTGTTCGCGGTGCCTGTGAGGTGCCTCCCGAGCCATTTTGGCTGCGATTCGCTCTGCTCCACTCTGTGGCGGCGGTGTTGTCTCGCTGGTTTTTCCCTCTCCACGGCGTGGCCCGCCCTGGCGTGCTCGGCGTTCGACTGTCTTCGCGCGCCAGCGCACCAACACAACTATCCCCACCATCCCATCTAGAAGCGATGCCCATGGTAGTTGGCATGGAGAGAGAAAGAGAGAAAGATAGAGAGAGAGAGAGAGAGAGAGAGCGGAAGAGACACACATAGTTAAACAGCAAGGGAGGTTTGGGGGGCCCCGTGGCTATCTCGAACCGTCTTGGAGTGGTCTTGGGGCCGTTTGGAGCATCTTGGGAGCCATCTTGAACCAGCGTGGGCTATCTGAGTCATTTCGGGCTCTTTCAGGCCGCTCGGGGGCCTCTTGGGTGCCTGTCGGGTGCCTTTTGGAGCTCTCTTGGGGCCTTTTGGGGCGCTTTTTGGACCCTCTTGGGATCCTCCCGGGGTCCCTGGAGCGCCTCTTGGGGACATTGTGGAGGCGGTCGGTCAAAAGAGTGGGGGTGCTAGATTTGCGTCTCCCCCCTCGGGGGCCGCGATCCTCGTGAGGGGGTGGCAGAAGATGGGCCTCCCAGGGGCCGAAAAAGGAGCCTCCGACACATCCCGACCCCCCCCAAAAAAAACAGGGAGTGGAGGGGGAGGGTTCCCTTCCCCGAAGGGAAGAGGGGTTATGGAAGAGGAAGAAGGTTCTTCTCAGACCACCTGTCGCCCAAATGGTTGGTCGGATTTACGATTTCGTTTTTGATGGTCCAGGTTTTTGGGACATTTGATTTTTTTTTGCATTCTTACGGTGGTGTTGCTTCGAAGCGCGTTCAAGGAACCACCGTTTCCATTCCAATTTCTCTATGCGCCCATTTCCCGTTTTGTTTCGTCAGTTCTCCTGCTCTCTTTCATGCACAGCGCGGTCTGGTGGTCGCGCGGAAACGCGGAATATTTTTCGTGCGCTTCCATGGGCAACGATCCGCCAATCCAGTCTTCTTGGCCTGGGGTGGATATGTGCGGCCCGCGGTCGGGATGCGTGGAGGGATAGCCAAATGCGATACAGTGGCGGGGTGGGATGGGGAAGAGGGCGGGAAAAGGGAGGGAAAGAGGGAAAGGGGCGGGAAGGAAAGGGGTGTGTGGACGGGAAGAGGAGGCAGGAAGGAGAGGGGGGAGGAGGTGTTGAACGACGGACGAGTTGGAGGGAAGTGTCAAGTGTGTGGGGAGACGCCGGACAGGACGGGACGGGGAGAAACTGGGCGCGTGGGCGGATGGACTCGTCGGCAGCGGGAGTCTTTTTTCGCCGCGCGGTGTGGGCGAAACCGTCTGCGAGGGAACGCCATGGCGTGTCTCCTTGGCCAAGACGTATCCCCAGAGGATGGCTCCCCCTGCCACGGATGACGCGCCCCGCGCCGTTGGCGTCAGTCCTCGGCCTTCGTCGTGTTCTCTAGAGGTCCTTGTCCTGAGGGCCTTCTCCTGCTCCTCGTGGTGCTCCTCCCCCTGGCCCTCCCTCCATCGCCAATTCCCCATCCTCCTTCCTCCATCCCTCCCTCTGTTGTCCTCCCTGTTCCTCGTCGTCCTTCTTTCCAGTTGTTTCCTTATTCATTTTCTTATGTAGCGTTGCGCCACAAGCCGCGTCTGTAAGGTGGGCCTGGCAGTTCGTTAGAGACTCCCGTACAGCCCAGGCAGTTTAGATTCCCGCAGTTTCACATGGCCATCACTTGCGCGGATGGAGTCAGCACGTTCTCAGAGGCTGGGTTATAACTTGCTTCCAGATGTCAGGCTTTTGTGCACATGTGCGGATTGTAAGTGGCATATTCCATAATCGAGCATCCGCTGGATCAGTATTCACATGGCGTGGTCCTCAATGTCACATACATCGCCATACGTCGCACTGCCGACCCCTTGGAAACCCTGGATGCGTCTCTTCTGGGGGGCGTTGTCGTAGAAGCGTCTTTGCGCCGTGCGTCCATTTGAAGATTCCAGAGCCGTGTTCAAAATGGATTCTGTTGGTTTGTTTTTGGGCCCTCTTAAGAGGCCTCTCCAGGTCTTTTGAGGGCCTGTTGGGGGCGTCCTGGGGTCTTTTTGGGGCTCCCTTGGGAAATTCTGGGGCCATCTTGTGGGAGAGGGCTCCTGGGGCCCCTTCGAGTTTCCCGTTTTGGG
Organism: Prorocentrum cordatum; assembly: GCA_963575745.1. Taxonomy (NCBI): domain Eukaryota; class Dinophyceae; order Prorocentrales; family Prorocentraceae; genus Prorocentrum; species Prorocentrum cordatum. The sequence goes on from CAUYUJ010021388.1 coordinate 82,613, forward strand.
TTCATCCTAGGGCCCTCATGGGGGTCTCTTGGACAGTCTTGGGGGCATTCTGGGCTATCTGGGGCCCCTCTTAGGTTGTTTTGGGGCCTCCTTGAGGATCTTTCGGGCCATCTTAGGGGCCTCTTGAAATGTTTTAGACGCCCTGAATATCGAACTTGATTTTTGTCTCTCCGCGCTTGGACCGTCTTGGGAACCTCTTGGATGGTGTTGAGTCCATCTTTCGGCTCTCTCAGAGTTGCCCTGGGCCGTCCTGGAGCACTTGTGGGCCGTTATGGGGCCTGCTTCAACAATTTTGGCGCGCCTTGGAGGGTTTCTGGGTCAGATCCGCGGCCGGACCGGTTGGATCCCCTCTTCAGCTGGTCTTTCCTCCTGGGGGAGGGCTGTGAGGAAGGGCACTTGTGTTGCGCGCCGAGGAAGCTCGAAGGAAGTCGCCGGACTGTCGTCCTGCTGCGTCAGTGCAGGGGGCGCTCTGCACGGATGCACGTTTCAGAATCGAAATGTCGTGTGAGACGTCGTCGCAGTTCACGATCCTGAACCACATGTTGCCTAGTTGCACCGAGTGTGGGTGATTCCTCAGAGTTCTTACCTGCAGAATGCTCACGGTGAGCGGTCAGCCTGAGGATGCCAAGCAGGCACACTTTTGTCAACGTCCCTCGCTGGGAGCACGCTGTAAGCACACTGCTTCGCGTGGGGGCCGAGTGCACGCATACAGGATGAACATTGAGCTGGTATCTACTTTGCAGCATTGAATCACGTGTGCATTTCGCGTAACCCCACCAGCCCATCCAGAAAGTGTCCCCAGGCAAGTTGCTTTGACCAGGGATGTGTATGAGCCTGCAGTGAAGCTAGGAGGATGGGGCAACCGCAAACCGACATTCGGGATCAGCCTGAGCAGACCCATGAGTCAATCATACAGGCCTTCGCGGCAGGTCTCTCGATGTGGGAGCCTCTCAGAGGTTTTTCGCCACTACCCTGGGGTGCTCTTGGAGCAATGTTGGGTGCCTTTCGGGGCTCTCTCGGGGCCGTCTTAGGGGCCCTCAGGGACCCCATACGGCAGGACATCGGTCAAACCAAGGGGGGCGGTACTGATCAGCCTCGCCCGGCTGGAGCCACATGCCTCAAATCATCGCCTCTTAAGGCTCTCCTGAAACGCTCTTTTGGCACCATTTTGGAGGCCTTCGGAGCTATCCAGGATATCTCATGGGGCCTCTCTTAGGGCTCCCTTGAGCCATTTTTTCTGAGGCCTCAGAAGTTCATCGGAAGCGAAAGGGCGTGAAGGCAGCATTCGTCGAACGAGACATAGTTTTCGAAGGATCTGGGCCGCTCGAGGGCATTCTCGGGGGCTTCGAGATCAGTTGTTGTCGTCTTGAGGTCGTCTTGGGGCCTCCTGGAGGTATGCTGAAGGCCATCTTGAGGCAACTTGGGTTATGCTATGTCATTTTGGGACCCACGTTGGACTGCCTGGGGCTATCTTGTAACTGCATTCGGCCATTTTTGAAGCGCTGACCGCTACCGAAATCCCGGTCCCGACCCCAGAGTAGGTGGTCAGGAGGCCTAGACGGGGAAGTATATGGTCGGAGTACCAATCGAAAATTCTGAACCACCTAACGCACAGAGGGCTGGTGGGAGTACAGGATCGTGAACAGATGCAACACAGGAAGGCGTCATTACGTAACGCAACGTTCCCAAGACATTGCTCGCACTTAGTGCCTTCTATCGGTTTTTCAGCTCCCAAGGCATCGCAGTCGGCCCTGGCTGGTCGGAATCTCCATTACTGGCGCCCTATGCGTTGGTGCCTTGTGGGGTGGGGGCCCGTTTGCCAAAGTCGGCCGCTCCCAGGCCGGTGCCCTACTGGTTTGTACCTTGTGTTGAGCTCCCTGTGGTGCCCTGTGGTGCTGTCTGCTTGGTGCCCTACGGCTGGTGCCCTAGGGCTGGTGCCGTATGGTACTCTACGACTGGTGGTACATGGTTGGTGCCTTGTGTTACCTTGTGCGAGGTCGAGCGCCTGGTGAGGAGGGGGAGGGGGCAGGGAGGATGGACGAGTGATGAAGGAAAGAGGACAGCGAAAGGCGGATGAGGAGGAAGATGATGATGATGATGATGATGATGATGATGATGATGATGAGGAGGAGGAGGAGGAGCACGCCGAGGTTGCATCCTTGCTTGTTTATTCCCCTCTCTCACGACGGTACTCATAATTGCACTCTAGCAGCTCGCATGTGCAGGTCGGTGGTCGAAATACGTCTGGCACAGCTCACAGGGCACCGCCCCCCTGCTCACACCGATCTGACCACGATGCAACAAACGGGTCCAGATTGAGTCTTTGAGTCAATGCCATCTGGTATGGGTTGGGGTTGCGCAGAGTCCCCCCCAGATTGTCCCGATGGCCCTTGGTGGTCCCTTCGAGTAGCCTGGGGCGGTTTCAACACCTCAACCGTGAGGTGCGGAGCGTCCCAGGGACGCCGCTGGAGGCCGCGCTGGGGTGTTGAGACCGCCGAGGGCTACTCGAAAGGCCCGTTGAGGATAGCGGGGGCTACCTAGGGGGGCTGTCTGCGTGCAGCCCCAGGCCTTCCCACGACCGTTCTCGACCGTTCTCGATGCGCCCTCTGGCATCCTTTTTCACCTCAGCGCCCCGCCTTCTACTGGGGGAAGTGGCAGTTGGAACCCCTCTGGAAAAAACGGCAGTTGGGAAGCAGAGGCCCGGCCAACCTTTGCCGACGTCGCCATCCCGCCGAGCAGGCCAGAGCACCCCTCGTCGTCGCGCTCCTCTGACCCCCGAGGAGCTGCAGCTTGCCGACCACGTCTACATGTGGGGCTCCCCCCTGCACACCCAGCACGGTGTCGTCGTCGAGCTCTCGGAGGCCGACGCGGCTGCTGCCCAGGGGGGCTCCCCCGTTCCAACGACGGGGCCCCTGACGAGCAACATCAGACCATTCCGACACTGTCGATTTACATCGATTCGATTTCGAGGATCGTGACGTTGATGATATTAGACTCCGAATTCGAACATCGGTTCGGATTTGCATTTCTAGGCCTCGATTCGGATCAGCAGAGGTCGACTTCGATGCCGCCGATCTGCCTGCTTCTGCCGACCTTTTGTAGTATTTAGACGAGTTGTAAACTTTACCTGTTCCATTTTGGTCTACCCTGTTCATCTCCTCCTCCGGTCTTTTCCTTTAGTTGGGCCTCCGAAGCCGCTGCGAGTAATGGTTCATGGTTCCCCCCCGACGTCTTGGGTTGAGCACCGCAGGGAGGTCTACGTTCTACGTGTGTTTACGCCAAGCAGGCCTGCTCATCTTGTCGTTCCCCACGACGATGAGGATGATAGTGACGGTGATACTTGTGCTAATGATGATGATGATGATGATGATGATGATGATGATGATGATGATGATGATGATGATGATGATGATGATGATGATGATGATGATGATGCTGATGATGATGATGATGATGATGATGATGCTGATGATTCTGATGAGGATGAGGATGAGGATGAGGATGAGGATGAGGATGAGGATGATGATGATGATGATGATGATGATGATGATGATGATGATGACGACTTTCTACTAGTACGTACAATGACGCAAGTACGCCTAGTAATTCGTGTTGAATAGCCTCGAACGTGAGCATTGCTCTTGTGTGCTAAACGAGTGGGACGTATCAGGCTGTCTCCTGTCGCGTATTGCTGCCGATGTCGCTCCACCTCCATCGCGATGTCGACGAATGGTAGCCCATAAGGGCACGTTGTAGTGCGCTGCGCTTCGCGAGGAGGGGTATTGCGCTGCGCTTCGCGATTGCGGGAAAGGCGAGTCATGCTCCCGTGAGCGCCGCCAGCCCCGACGGCGGCTGCACCCTGGGGTCCAGGCGCGTCCCTGTCTCCAGCCGGGGTTCGTCGCTCAAGACGAGCGGTCGCGCTCATGCAGATCCTCCCGGAGCTTCACATCACGTCGGGGGCGGTACACCACTCCATGCTAAATTCGGCAAGTTCACGCGCGTGTTTGCGCACGGCCTCGCGCCGCAGGGCCGTGGACGTGCTTGCTGTGTACGCACAGCGCTACGCGACACCGCGGTATGAGGCGTGCGAGTCCGATGATGGTGGAGATATCGTGAAGGCCTTGCGGCTGGTGCCGCCGACCCTGAAAGGGGAGCCAGAGGCGTCTGGGAGGCAAGGAATCGAGGGGGAACAATTCTCCCAGGGGGTGCTCCCCCTGGGGGGGTCACAACCCCTGGGCCCCCCCCTCCTACCCTCTCTGGGACTTTCCCAGGATCTTTTACGGGACCCCCCCGGGACCCCCCCCGGGGAAGGGATCAAAGGGAAGGAGCTTACCTCCGACTCGATTACGACGTTGCTCGATTTGTCTTTGGCTGGGACATTTGAAGAAGAGGGCCCATGGACGGACAGCGGGGGAGCGGTGAAGGCGACGACGACGACGACGAAAACGGAACAGCCTCTCACACAAGCTGGCAGGGTCGGCGGATTTGTATTCAATGCGAGTCACCGCTGTGATGACGATCACGATGGTCAGGACGCTGCCAATGACTCCTAGAATCTGGGCTGACATGACGAACACGACGATGATACTAACGAATCCGATGAAGGCGATGTTGCCGAGTGTGTGTGTGTGTGTGTGTGTGTGTGTGTGTGTGTGTGTGTGTGTGTGTGTGCGCGTGCGTGTGTGCGCGCGCGCGCGCGCGTGTGTGTGTGTGTGTGTGTGTGTGTGTGTGTGTGTGTGTGTGTGTGTGTGTGTGTGTTTGTTTGTTTGTTTGTTTGTTTGTTTGTTTGTTTGTTTGTTTGTTTGGTTGTGTGTGTGTGTGTGAACGACGCGCTGGCAGCGCTGGTGATGAGCATAGCCGTGAACAGAGCGAGTGCCTGCGTACACTTGGCGTTTCCGATTTCTTTTCAGACAGGTGGGGGGGAGCGGACCTCGGCCGTTTTTAGCCGTGGATGCGTGGAGGGTTCTGGCGCCAGCGGAGAAGCCGTCCGCTGTTGTCCGAAAGTGTATGCTCGTTTTTTGTTGCTCCGTATCCTCCCTCGCCTGTCCCTCCCACGGTCTCTGGAGGTCACCACGAGCCTCTGGAGGCTCTGGAAGCTTCTGGAGGCTCCTGGAGTGTCGAAAACGTCTTACAACCTCGATGCTCGATCCTTGAATCTGCTCCCTCTTCTCCTCCTTCGTCCCCCGCTCCCAGTGGTCGCGCACCCTGGTCATGATCCTCCTTGTCCACCGCCGCTGGAGGAGTGGAGGGAGAAGGAGGAGGAGGTGGATTGGGGGATGAGAAATCAGCAGAAGGAGGAGCAGGAGGCGGAGGAGGAGGATGAGGATGAGGATGAGTTGGAGGAGCAGGGGCAATGGTAGGGGGAGAATGGGAGGCGGGGAATGATAACATAAGGCGGGCCATATTTTTCTCACGGCAAATGATTATCCAGGAAACGTCAGGTACTTCTTATGGACTTGTGTATCCACGCGTCAACTTGCTGTCAATCTGTCCTGCCAGGGTAAGCGTGTAGACTTGAATGACAAATGCTCGACGGACTGAGCCTGGCGGTGGGAGCGAGGAGCGAAGACGGCGAGGGGGGGCAGACGGAAGGGGCGTCGGGACCTGGGAGAAACGGAGACCCAGACATCCGACAATGCCATCTGTTCAACCGACGGGCCGCGCTGGTCTCGACCCCTTCCCCGGGGACAGTTTCCCGTACGAGATCAGTTTTGATGGCCCCAGCGCCCGAAAATTGCATCCGATTGCCACATTGAGGAACCACGCGACGATAGAACGATAATGAATCCGCTGGCGGTATGGGCCGTGGGGGCACGGCGTGTGAAGACGCCAACTCGTCTGCCTGCCGCACATGTTCGGTCGAGTGTAGAGAGGGTGCGCGGGCGGGCTGACGCGGCGGGGAGGCCAAGCGGCCGTGGACGGGCCTGAGCTCGGAGCCGCCCCGTCGTCGTCTTCGTCGTCGTCGTCGTCGTCGTCGTGGTTGTTGTCTCCTCCCTTTCCTCCTCCTCCTCCGCCTCGTCCTCCCTCCTCCTCTTCGTCCTCCTCCTTTTCCTCCTCCTCCTCCTCTTCCTCCTCCTCCTCTTCCTCCCTCCTTCCCCCTCTCTCTTCTTCCCTCATCCTCCCTCCACCCCCTCCGCTTCTCCCTCCTCCCTCCTCCCTCTCCCGTCCCTCTTTCCTCCCTCCTCCTCCCTCCTCCTTTCCCTTTTCGTCCCCGTTGTCTCCTCCCTCCTCCTGCCTCCCTCCTCCCTCCTCCCTCCCCCCTTCCCCTTCCGTCCTCCATCGTCGCTCCCGTTTGATACTTCCTCATCTTTTACTCAAGACTGGGACTTGGAAGAGTCCCCGTCGAACCGTACTTATTGAATAACCATCAGATTCGGAACGCACAAATAATGTGGAGGAGGAGGAAAACAAAGAGGACGGATGACTTCCAGGGATTCCACGGGTCGAGGGTCGAAGGATTGACTTCGGGGATTCCTTGAGAATATGTGAAGGGGCAGGTGGAGGATGCGAGCATGGTAGCGGCAGCGCCCTGGGGGCGTGAACGTTCAGGGTCACGCGCCGAGGCCGCAGGATGTTGGCGTAACAGTTCGAACGAGGAGTAAAAACCACCTCGTCCCCGGAGGTACTGCTAGTACAACTCCTCCTCCTTCCCCCCTCCTCCTTCTCCTCCCTCATCCTCCTTCTCTCCCCGTTCCTCTTTCTCATGTTCCCTCCTTTCATCCTCTTCTCCCTCCTCCGAGACGCGGGGCGTGCGCAAGGCGATTGCGATGGCGATGTGCCGTCCGAGCTGTGGATGTCGAAGTTCCTCGGGAAAGGTAATGGCGATACTTTCTTGGGTGGGATAGCTGGGCGAGGGAATGTCGGGCCCCGCGTGCCAGGAACGCCCCCCCCGATGGGGTGTGGTATCCAGAAGGATGCGCGTGACACGTGAAAACATGGCGCATGATGGTAAACTGATCGTTATTGTTGATGATGTCGTCGTTGATGTAGTCGTCGTCGTCGTTTTTGTCGTCGTTGTCGTTGTTGTTGTTGTTGTTGTTGTTGTTGTTGGTGTTGTTGTTGTTGTTTTTGTCCCGGCTGTGGTTGTCGCTGGTGCTGCAGTTGTTGTCGTTGTTGCTGCTAGTGCTCTGGTTGACGTTGGCGTTTTTGTTATTGCTGTTATTGTTGCTACTGCTGCTGAGATTGTTGCTGCTGCTGCCTTTATTATTGTTGTTGTTGTTGATGCTGTTGTTGTTGTCGTTGTTGTTGTTGTTGTTGTTGTTGTTGTTGTTGTTGTTGTTTTATAGAGTTGTTGTTGTTGTTGTTGTTGTTGTTGTTGATGCTGCTGCTGTTGTTGTTGTTGGTGGTGTTGTTGACGCTGCTGCAGCTGATGTTGTGGCTGAAGTGGCTGGTGTTCTTATTGTTGTTGGTGTATTTAGTTGTTGGTGCCGTTGTTGCAGCTGATGCTATTCTTGTTGTTGTGGTTGTTGCTGGTTTTCGATGCTGCTGTTGTTGTGACAGTTTTTCTTATTGCTGTTGTTGTCGTTACTAGCGACGCTTGGTGGTGCCGGTATACACGGAACAATCGAATGCGATTACTCCGTGTATCCAATATACAGGTTCCATTCGAAATCCAAGTTGAATTTGCCTTGGATACACGGAGTAATCGAGTGCGATTACTCCGTGGATCCAATCTGCAGGTTTCAATGGGGGTCCAATCGTAATCTGACTCGGATACACGGAGTAACCGAGTTCGATGATTCCGTGTATTTGATACACGGAGTAGTCGAGTGCGATTTCCGTGTGTCCAATATTGAGGTTCCAATAGGAATCCGATTAGAATCTGCCTCGGATGCACGGAGTAATCGACTGCGATTACTCCGTGTATCCAATATGCATGTTCCAATATGAGTCCAACTTTAATCTGCCTCGGATACACGGAGTGATCGAGTCCGATTATTCCGTGTATCCAATATGCAGGTTCCTTTCGGAATCCAATTAGAATGTGGCTCGGTTACACGGAGTAGCCGAGTTTCATGATTCCGTGTGTCCGATACACGGAGTAATCGAGTGCGATTAATCCGTGTATCCAATATGCAGTTTCCAATAGGATTCCAAGCATAATCTGCTTCGGATACACGGACTCCAATAGAAATCCAATCAGAATCTGCTTCAGGGACACGGAGTAAACGAATTTGATTATTCCGTGTATCCGATACACGGAGTACCCGAGTGCGATTACTCTGTGTATCCACTATGCAGGTTTCATTCGGCATCCATTTAGAAGATGCCTCGGATATACGGAGTATTCGAGTGCGATCACTCCGTGTATCCACTATGCAGGTTCCACTAGGAATCCAATTAGAGTCTGCCTCGGATACACGGAGTAATCGAGTGCGATTATTCCGTGTACCCAATCTGCATGTTCCAATAGGAATGCACTTATAATCTGGCCCGGATACACGGCATACTTGAGTGCGGTTATTCCGTGTATCCATTATGCAGGTTCCAATAGGAATCCAATTCTAATCTGCCTCGGATACGCGGAGTAGTCGAGCTCGATTCTTCCGTGTTTCCTATATGCAGGTTCCAATCGGAATCCACTTAGAATCTGCCTCGGATACACGGAGTAAGTGAGTGCGATTACGCCGTGTATCCAATATGCAGGTTCCGGTAATAATCCAATTAAAATCCGCCTCGGATACACGGAGTAATCGAGTGCGGTTTTTCCGTGTATCCAATCTGCAGGTTCCAATCGGAATCTAACCATAATCTGCCTCGGATCCGAGTTCGATTACTCCGTGTATCCGATACACGGAGTAATCGAGTGCGAGTAGTCCGTGTTTCCAGAATGCAGGTTCCAATACGAATCCATTCAGAAAATGCCTCGGGTACACGGAGTCATCGAGTTCGATTTTTGTGTGTATCTAATATGCAGATCCAATAGGAATCCAATTCGAATCTGCCTAGGATACACGGAGTAATCGAGTGCGATTAATCCGTGTATCCAATATGCAGTTTCCAATAGGATTCCAAGCATAATCTGCTTCGGATACACGGAGTAATCGAGACGGACTGTGCCGTGTACCCGATACACGGAGTAATCGAGTGCGATTACTCCGTGTATCCAATCTGCAGGTTCCAATCGGAATCCAATCATAATCAGCCTCGGATACACGGAGTAATCGAGTGCGATTACTCCGTGTATCCAATATGCAAGGTCCAGTAGGAATCCAATCATAATCAGCCTCGGATACACGGAGTAATCGAGTGCGATTATTCCGTGTATCCAATATGCAGGTTTCAATCGGAATCCAAATCGAATCTGTCCCGGATACACGGAGTAGTCGAGTGCGATCACTCCGTGTATCCAATATGCAGGTTCCAATAGGAATCCAAATCGAATCTGCCTCGGATACACGGAGTAATTGAGTGCGATTATTCTGTGTATCCAATGTGCAGGTTCCAATAGGAATCCAATTCGAATTAGAATCTGCCTCGGATACACGGAATAACCGACTTTGATTATTTCGTGTATCCAATATGCAGGTTCCAGTAGGAATCCAATTAGAATCTGGCTCGGTTACACGGAGTAATCGAGTTCGACTATTCCGTGTATCCGATACAGGGAGTAATCGAGTGCGAATATTCTGTGTATCCAATATACAGTTTCCAATAGGAATCCAATTAGAATCTGGCTCGGTTACACGGAGTAATCGAGTTCGATGGGGCCGTGTATTCGATACACGGAGTAGTCGAGTGCGATTACTCCGTGTATCCAATATGCCGGTTCCAATAGGAATCCATTTAAAATCTGCTTCGGAGACACGGAGTAATCAAGTGCGATTTCTCCGTGTATCCAATATGCAGGTTCCAATAGGAATCCAATTCGAATCTGCCTCGGATACACGGACGGAGTAATCGAGTGCGATTGCTCCGTGTATCCAATATGCAGGTTCCAATAGGGAATTGGCCCGGACCCGGCTCCGGAATCGGCCCGGGAGGGCTCCCTCCTTTCCCCCCCCGGGCGCCGGAAGCAGAAATTCAGCATTTTCAAAGGGAGAATGTGTTTTGAAATAGCCTTTTTTTCGGCGCCGCCGCGGATCTCGATTTTCCAGCAACGGCCGGCACTACCCTGGAACCCGGCTTGGGACTCGGTTTGGGAGCCGGCCTGGGAGCTGGGACCCAAAACGCCAGGAATGCCGGGAATCGGCCCAGACCCAGGCCCGGAATCGGCCCAGGAGGCCCTCCGGGCGTCGGAGGCAGAAATTCAGCATCTTCAAAAAAGGAATGTGCATTGTAATGGCCTTTTTCTGGCGCCGCCGCAGTGCGATTATTCCATGTAACAATATGCAGGTTCCAATCGGAATCCAATCATAATCTGCCTCGGATACACGGAGTAATCGAGTTCGATGACTCCGTGTATCCGATACACGGAGTAATCGAGTGCAATTATTCCGTGTATCCAATATTCAGGTTCCAATAGGAATCCACTTAGAATCTGCCTCGGATACACGGAGTAATCGAGTGCGACTGCTCCGTGTATCCAATATGCAGGTTCCAATAGGAAACTAAGTAGAATCTGCCTCGGATACACGGAGTAATCGAGTGCGATTAATCCGTGTATCCAATATGCAGGTTCCAGTAGGAATCCAATTATAATCTGCCTCGGATGCAAGGAGTAATCGAGTGCGACTACTCCGTGATCCAATATGCAGGTTCCACTAGGGAATCGGCCCGGACCTGGCTCCGGAATCGGCCCGGGAGGGCTCCCTCCCCTCCCGGGCGCCAGAAACAGAAATTCAGCATTTTCAAAGAGAGAATGTGTTTTGAAATGTATTTTTTTTCGGTTCCGCCGCGGATCTCGATTTTCCAGCGCCGGCCGACACTACCCTGGAACCCGGCTTGGGACTCGGTTTTGGAGTTGGCCCGGGAGCTGGCTCGCTCGAGGCCTCCTCCCTTTTTCCTGAAGACGGTTCTGTTCCTCGCCGCCGACAGCCCCTTTCCCGACAAAACCGCGGTTGCCGCTCGAGACTTCTTCCCTTCTTACTCAAGGCGGTGTTCCTCCTCGCCGCCGACAACCGCCGTCCCAACAGAACCAGCGCTCCCGCTCGAGATTTCTTTTTGTTTCACGCTGGACTAGCACCCTACTCTCTTCTCCATTGGCGCCGCTCCCAGCAACAACAGCACCCCTGCTCGAGATTTCCTCCCATTCTATTCAGGGCCAGGTCCTTGCCTCGCCGCCGACAGCCCCCATCCCCATCAAGCCAATCCTGTCGCTCGATACTTCCTTGTGCTTTGCCGTTGGCTGGAGCTCCATTGGCGGTCTCGCATCGGCGCAGCAGGGCGCGGGCATGTGTTTTCGAGGCGGGATATGTTGAAATTCATCGGAGGAGGTGTTTGCAAGACCTCATTGGGCGGGATATTTGGGAATGGGAATAACGGACCCCCGTGATAGAACAATAATTCCCCATGATGGGGATGGGTATCATGATGGTCGCATGCTGCGTTTGGAAGCATCTCGCATGAGGGTAAACCGATTGTTGTTATTGTTGTCGCCGTTTTCGTCGACGTCAGTCTGCCTCTGTCTCTCTCTCTCTCTATCGCTCGCTCACTCTCTTTCTGCATCTCTGTCTGTAGTTCTCTGTTGACCTTTCTCGCTCTCTCCTGATGCGTTCTCCATTTCTCTCTTTCTTCATCTGGTCCTCTGGTTCTCTCAGTTCCCCGCCTCCCTCACGCAGCGTACGTAGCTCTGTCTCTACCATTCTCCATATTCCTGCCCTCCCTCTCTGCCTCTGCGTCTCCTTTCTCTCTCTAAATATCCGCCGGCCCCCTTGCGGGGCCATTCGGCTGCGAGGATTAGGCTTGCTGCTCCCCGCTTCAGTTCCAGTTTCCAGTGTCCATTGTGATCGTTTTACGTTCTGCTCCCTATTGTACATTGTTGAAGTCCCAAGAGTGCCCCAAGAGGCGCCCAAGAGGCCTCCTCCTCCTCCTCCTCCTCCTCCGCCTCCTTTTTTTCCTCCTCCTCCCCCTCCTCATCTTCTTGCGTTCCCCGAAGTCTGTCCAAACCGACTCGGGGAACAACTGGCCCGATAGCTTGGCCAAGCTCTGGCCCAGCTGTCGGCCACAGAGGTGCTTCCAAAGGGTCAGGGGGTCTAAGACGCCTACGGCGAATTACCGCCGCCCCCTGCCCCTTTGGAAGCGCCTCTGTGGCCGACAGCTGGGCAAGAGCTTGGCCAAGTTATTGGACCAGTTGTTCCCCGAGTCGGTTTGGAAAGACTTCGGGGAACGCATGGGGGAGCAAGAAGAGGAGAAGGGTGAGGATGAGGAAAATAGAGGATGAGGAGGATGAGGATGAGGATGAGGATGAGGAGGAGGAGGAGGAGGATGAGGAGGAGAAGGATGATGATGAGGAGCAGGAGGAGGAGGAGCAGGAGGAGGAGGAGGAGGAGGCAGAGGGGAGGGGAGGAGGAGGAGGAGGAGGAGAGTGAGGAGGAGGCAGGAGGAGGAGCGGAGGAGGAGGAGGCAGGAGGAGGAGGAGGAGGAGGAGGAGGAGGAGGAGAGGAGGAAGAGGAGGAGGAGGGAGGAGGAGGGAGGAGGAGCAGGAGGAGGAGGAGAGGAGGAGGGAAGGAGGAGGAGGAGGAGCAGGAGGAGCAGGAGGAGCAGGAGGAGGCGGAGGAGGAGGAGGAAGAGAAGGAGGAGGAGGAGCACCAGGAGGAGGAGGAGGAGGAGGAGGAGGAGGAGGAGGAGGAGGAGGAGGACCATGAGGAGGAGGATAGGAGGAGGAGGAAGAGGAGGAGGAGAGGAGAGGAGGAGGAGGAGGGAGGAGGGAGGAGCAGGAGAGCAGGAGGAAGAGAGGAGGAGAGGAGGAGGAGGAGGAGGAGGAGGAGGATGAGGATGAGGATGAGGATGAGGAGGAGGAGGAGGAGGAGGAGGAGGAGGAGGAGCAGAAGGAAGAGGAGGAGGAGGAGGAGGAGGAGGAGGAGGAGGAGGAGGAGGAGGAGGCCTCTTGGGCGCCTCTTGGGGCCTTCTGGGATCTTCCTGGGGGCCTTTGGGTTTTTTTGGGATCCTTTGGGGGCTTCTTGGGGGCCTCTTAGGCCGCCTTCGGCCGTCTTGGGGGCCTGTCTGGGTCGCCTTGGGGCCCTCTTGGGGCAGACCTGGGGCTCTTAGAGGCCATCTTGGGCGTCTTGGAGGCCTCTTGGTCCGTTTTGGGGCCCTCTTGGGGGCCTCTTGGGCCGTCATGGGGCCATCTTGCAGACCTCTTGGACGGTCTTGGGGGCCTCTTGCGCCGTCTTGAGCAGTCGGAATACCGAGAAGAAGCACATGCCAAAATCTATCAAAAACCGTAGGACAATCAATGCTTTTGGCATCTTCGTGCCCTCCTGGTGGACCTCCTGGACGCCTTTTGGGCCGTCTTGGAGGCCTCTTGGGGGTACTAGGGCCGTCTTGGGCCATCTTGAGGCCATCTTAGGCCGTCTTGGGTGCATCTTGGGCCGTCTTGGAGGCATCTCGGGGCCATCTAAGCCGTCTTGGAGGCCATTCTGGTCGTCTTGGAGGCCTCTTGGGCCCTCTTGGGGCCGTCTTGGGGGCCTCTTGGGCCATCATGGGGCCATCTTGGAGGCCTCATGGGCGATCTTGGGGGCCTCTTGGGCCGTCTTGAGGCGTCGGAATGCCGAGAAGAAACAACTATTCGAACACCTAAGGAAAATCAATCATTTTGGTCTCTTCGGGCACCTCTTGGAGGCCTCTTGGGCCGTCTTGGAGGCTCTTGGAGGCTCTTGGGGGCCTTTTGGGCCGTCTTGGGCAATATTGAGGCCATCTGAGGCCGTCTTTCTTGGAGGCATCTTGGGGTCATCTTAGCCGTCTTGGAGGCGATCGTGGCTGTCTTGGAGGCCTCTGGGGGCCCTCTTGGGGCCGTCTTGGGGGCCTCTTGGGCCGTCACGGGACCATCTTGGAGGCCTCGTGGGCGATCTTGGGGCGATCTTGGGGGCCTCTTGAGCCGTCTTGAGCCGTCCGAATGCCGAGAAGAAGCAACTGCCAAAATTAAAAAAAACCTAAAGATAATCAATGACTTGGGCCTCTTCGGGTCCTCCTAGAGGACCTCTTGGAGGCCTCTTGGGTCGTGTTTGGTCGTCTTGGAGGCTTCTCGGGCGAACTTGGAGGTATCGGACTCTTTTGGTCCGTCTTGGAGGCCGTTTTGGACCATCTTGGGCAGACTTGGAGGCCATCTTGGACCATCTTGGAGGCCATCTTGGGCCAACGTGGCCATCTGAGAGACCTTCTTGAGCTGTCTTGGAGGATTTTTTCCGGATTGAGGTCTTTTCTGGGTGGCCGGCGGGACGTGCCGGAGCCCCAGGGGGAGTTGGCATTTGTTGTTTTTTCGGCATTCCGAAGGCTCAAGAGGCCCCCAAGATTGCCCCAAGATTGCCCACGAGGCCTCCAAGATGGCCCCATGACTGGTTAGCAGCATGCGAGATTGATGTGGCAGTTGTCTCCGTTCCCTCTTCCATAGGTTTTCGGCACAGGGGTTTCTGGCCTATGCAGGCACTCTCGCCCTATCTTGCGCAGGCCGCGGGCTACGCATTAGGATACTGGAGTGCTGGCGGCCAGAGGTGTATCTGCGCTTGCGAGTGCGACGTGTCGGGCGGGATCGATCGTGCAATCATCGCGGTCTTGCAACGCCAGCTTGACCGCTGTGGGCCAGACCAGCTGCCCGCCCCGACACCGTGCTTCTGTTCCTCGGCGCCTGCCTGGACGAGCGCCCTGGTGGGCTTCGCCTTCGGAACCATCTTCGGCATCGTCGGCTGTGTGGCTTGCTATTAGATCGTGCTGTCAGCACGGCGCCATGGCGGAGACGCGGACCCCAGCTCCACGGTGGCTTCGCTCACTGACGCCAGGAGCTCGCCTGTTCGTGATCTACAGCATGGAGGAGGGGCTATGGCACGAGAGGCTGCTCTGCGCTCGCGTGCGGGCGGACGGGTGGTCGTGGGTGGTCCTGACTCCGACTGGATCAGCATGAGGAGGACTTCCACGATGCCGTTGAGATCCAGGCTTGCGGTCCCAAGGGCGGCACGCGTCTCAAGTTGTATGGCAAGAACCTCCTTCAAGCCCGGCCACTGGAGCAGCTCTCAGTATGCGGTCTTCTTGGAGTCAGGTGCCCAGCTCGCTGGCAAGCTCGCGGCCGCGGGTGGGGCGGGTGCGTCTCCCCCTGATGATCTCCAGGTAGCCGCTTTCGACGACGCAGCGCCAGCCGCGGACGCCCACCCCGACGCCGAATGGGTGACGCTGGAGGCGCGGCATGGGTTCATGATGCTCGACCCCATTACCGTGCAGGGCTTGCCGTTCTTTCGCTCGGGCGACCGCGGGATCTTGGAGCTCCCCAGTGGCCCGATCGCCGTCGCGGTCGCCGACTCGGTCACATGGGCTCTGGCCCCCCGCCAGGAGCTGCTGGACATCTCGCTTGCTGGCAAGACATCTGACTCCGACGTCAGTCGCATGCCCAGCGCGCGCTGTTGCTGACGGAGGCCACCGACGCCAACTGGCAGATCCAGGGGCCCCCCACCGCGTCGTGGGTGTTGCAGACTCATGTGGAGGCCAACGCGACGCCCAGGCGACGACACTTGTGGTGACGCCAGGTCCTCGGCCTCGTGTCCACCGATCCGGGCGTCGAGGGGCATTGTTTGCTGTGCGAACTGCTGGAGATCGCGGTAGCTCGGGGCGGCATCAACGCGGCGGCGCTGGAGGCTTTCGAGATTGTCTCGAGGCGCTTCCAGCTATGGGTGGAGTTCTACGCGGAGGCGCTGCGCATCGCCGGGGCCCTGCTCGCCCATCTTCATCTTCAGCTCCCGGCTCTGTGCCTCTGGGCGCCGACGGAGCTCCACCGGGAGGTTCTGGCCAGCCCTCAGGACGTGGGAGAGGGCGCGGCCGCGGGCGGGCTTAGCGCCCCGCTCAACGTCTTCATCCTGCTGCCTGCCGTCGCCCGCGGGCGGTGGGCTTTTCCCGCGGGGGAGGCGCGCTTGTGGTGGTCAGTGTGCTTGGTGTATTGTTGAAGCTATGGAGGTTCAACGTGATGTGCTTCCTCTGCCGCTGGGTGTGGTGCTTGCTAGCGAGCTGCATGGTGGGGCTGCGGGTGACAGTCAGTCTCACCGACGCCGTCGGGCGCAGCGCCGCGCATAGGAGAGGTGGCTGCTGGAGGGTGTCGAGGCCTTGAACGAGCTGGGAAGTCGTGGAGAGGTTGCTGAACCGTGTCGGCGACTTTTCCAACAGCAGCAGCTTGCTCTGCGTCACTGAGCTCGGGCGCGCGGCCGCGTCGGACCACCGCCATTAGACTTCGACGCCCGCGGGGCGTATGGGGCGCTCCAGGGTTCGAGGGGCGGTTGCGCGGACTCGCTAACCGATGACAGCAATATTGATATATACAGACGTGGTGACGTTTCACTACCGCGAGTCGGAGCTGGAGGCGTCGCGCTTGTGGATTGTCTCGGCTTCGGCTTGCAGTCAGTTTTGGTAAGTGGCCAGGGCCTTCTTCGCGAAGATCATGATCGCGACGCTGTTCTTCTTGATGCTCCCCTGCAGCCGAGCTCTTCGACCTCGGAGCGATCGAGGTCTGCTCTGCGCCCGTAGAGATGTGTGGGCTTGTCTTCGCGCCGAAGGAAGATGGGCGGCTCCGTCTCATTTGGGAAAACGAGGCGGCTGAACGCTCACTTCCTGCCCCCGCCCATCATCGCCCTTCCTTTTTGGGAGGCGCTGGCTGCGCTAGAGATCGACAGCGCCATTGCAGGACAGCGGATTGTGGCGCCCAGCGCAGACATCGAGGTCTGCTTCTACCAGTGCGAGCTCCCGGCGAATTTGCGCCTCTGCTTCGCGCTGAAGGCAGTCGACCTGCGCTTTCATCATGCTCGCGTTCGCCAGCAAGTTGGACGCCGTGCGGTGAGCGGCCAGCTGCAGTTCCAGTCGCGCGTGGTGCCCATGGGGTGGGCCTGATCGGTTTACCTCATCCAGCATGTAAATTTCAGGCTGATGAAGCAGGTGCGACCCTCTGACCCGTGGGTCTTGGACAAGGTGCCGGCAGAGCCAATCAGCGCCTCACGCGTGGCGAAGATTCTCTACATCGACACTTTCGGTGGCGGGGCCAGCTCTTGGCCATCCAGAGGCCACGACTGCCGAGATGGTGGGCGCTCTGACGGTGGCGGGGATTCATTCTGAGATGGACCCCGATTCGGGCACTTTTGGCGTGCGCGACCTGCAGGTATTCTCCTTGGTCGAGCACCGCGCCACGTGGGCCCTCGGTGCCTGCAAGTTCTGGAAGAGGGGGCCTTGTACTTCGCGACCTCTGCGGACCAGGGCTTCGCGGGCCTGGAGATGGAGCGATTGCTGGGCCACCTGGTCAGCTGCTCGCACTACTTCGCGCTGCCAACACCTTCCCGCAGGAGACGAAGGGGCGGCGGTCTCCGCTGTGGCCGTCAGTCCGCAAGGAGCTCAAGTGGTCCCGCGCCCTGCTGCCGCTGGTGACTGCGGACATGTCGCGGCCCTGGTCTGCTAAGATCACTTCTTATGATGCCAGCCCTTGGGTGCGGAGTGTGCGATGCGTAAGTATCTCCCTTGCTGGCAGGTCAGATCGGACGTCTGAATGATCGTGCTCGGTGGAAGGGTATTCTCGCCAGCCATCGTCGACCCAGGGGTGATCTTGTGGATCTGGACAGAGTGGAACATGAGTTCAATATTCCTCGTGATCGTGACGCTATTCTCTCCGCTGGTGCCGCTGCTGGCTTCGCCGAGGTCGATCCAGAGCTCCTGAGGGGCGCTTCGTAGTGCGCGGTCGCAGCCAGGCCGTTTGCCGCCAGCCAGTCGATGCGCTTGTTGGAAGGAGCAGCATTGTTGCATGGGGATCCGCCAAGCCGCCCGGAACAGCAAATGCCATTCTCATCGCCTGGTCCTCTTAGGAGATAGCATGAGTCTCATCTGTGCGTTGTGCAAGGGCAGAGCTGCCGACTTCAGACTGAACTCGATCTGCTGCCAGATCCTGGCTATCATCTCGGTTGCAGATTTCAAATTGGCACATCGTTGGATTCTACCAGAGCGAAATGCAGCAGACGAGCCTTCCCGTCGATGTATGCCCAAATGGAGCAGAGAGCGACCGCGGCCGTCTCGGCTCGAGAATGGCGAGAGGACCCTGCACGTGTCGCGACCGACCAGGGCAACCAGCACATGCCAGGGTAGCCCTCTCCCGCCCGGTTTTTCGGCCGAGGCCTTCGTCCGCGGCGCCGGGGCCCGCTGAGGGCCAAGCGGCGCCGGCAGCCGCCGCCTTGCGGCCGCGCGATGCGCTGCGCGCCTCGCAGCCCGCTTGAGCTTGGGGGCGCCGCCAGGCCTCGGCCCTCAAGCCTGGGGCCCCGCGGCCGCCAGGCCTCGACCCAGCATGGCCTGGGGCGCAACGTGGAGCTGGCTCGTCTGCTCGGCCGCCTGGCATCTCGCCTCACGCAGCTGCGGGCCAACCCGCTGCGGCCAGCAGCATTCGAGGGAGGGTGCCGTCCGCGTGCGGAGCAGCGCGCCTGCTCTTCCTTTGGGCGTTCGCCTCCACGCGCGGCTGGGCGCGGCTCAGCCCGCCAGCGTCGCGACCGCCGCTGCCCGAGCAGGCTTCCTACGCCATCGCCGGCAAGCTGCTGGACTTTGGCCAAGGGAGGGCTGCCCTCGGATGCCTGACCATTTTCGAGACGTGTTGTCGCATCTGCAAGTTGCTGGCGCTGCGGATGTTCCAGATCGCCCCGCCCGTCGCCCGCTTCTCTGGCGCGGCAGGGTGCCCCGCTATCGTCCTCAATGCGGCCGAGTTGCAGGTCCCCTCGAAGACGGGTGAGATGGACAGCAGCATCGCCGACGATCTGCAGGAGCACCGCTGGGTGGGGATGTTGCTGGTCATGCTCAAGTACGCATTCATTGCCCAGCCCATGGAGCTCGTGGTCAACATCTCGTGCAGTGCCTTCCTCATGCTGCTCGAGTGTGCTGTGCGGGAGTTGGGCATAGGAGTGCTGCAGCCTACGCCGCGCTGTTTCAGACGCGGCGGGGCCAGCCACGATCGAGCTGCTGGGCGATGGCCTCTGCGAGAGGTTCAGCGCCGCGGCATGTGGAAGGTG
This sequence comes from Prorocentrum cordatum, assembly GCA_963575745.1. Taxonomy (NCBI): domain Eukaryota; class Dinophyceae; order Prorocentrales; family Prorocentraceae; genus Prorocentrum; species Prorocentrum cordatum. The sequence continues at coordinate 101,719 of CAUYUJ010021388.1, forward strand.
CGCGGCAGCGTCGTGCGCTGCGACAAACGCGGTCGAGTGGGACGTCAGCTCCAGCTGCTTCCAGCACGCGTTCGCGGGGCTCTCGAGAACCGCATGTCCCGCGTGGATCGCGACTTCAGGCGGCGCTCCACCAGGCTCTACGGCCAGGCAACCAGTTTCGCATCTTCCTCGAGCTCTTCGCAGGCACTGGTGCCAGTTCATCGGCCATGAACAGGACAGGCGTGGCCGTGCTGGCTTTCGATGTCAACTAGGGCGCTCGCATGAACTTGCTTGACGACGATGTGTGCTCGCGCCTCCGCGGCTGGATCGCTGGAGGCGTGGTGCTGGCGATGTGGTCAGGAACGCCTGGCGGTGGCTTGGCGCGTGGTCGCCGAGGGTGGCCAGAACACCCCCAAGGCATGCCACGCCTTCAGGGTCGAGATCGGTAAGTGCTAGTGGGCTCAAACCGCTTAGCGCAGCGGGCTCTTGGACGTCTCCGTCTGGCGGCCAGCGGCGATATCCCGGGCGGGGGGGAGAATCCCGACGCCAGCCACCTCTGGGACCTACCCTCCCGTCAGCGTTTTGCCACCAAGTACAAGACTACCGACTACGTGGTGGACTACTGTGCGCGTGGTCGGCCTTTTCGAGCTCGCGCAAGATTGATAATCTTCAACGTGCACAGCTCCGTGAGGCTTAATCAGCTGCAATGCCATGGCGGAGGGTTGTGCGACTATTGCGGAAAGCCGCATGATAACCTCTCAGGCACAAAGAAAGGAGGCGGCTTTTTCACCAGTGCCAAGGCTCCTTATCCGCCAATGCTGGCCAATGTTCTTGCTGCTGAACTCCTCGCAGCATATGCCATGACAAGAACCTCGTGGAGGTGGAATCTTCTACGGTACACCACTTACAGTGCTGCAGCAGGGTTGTATTTTGTGATTGGGTTTCGTTTGCGCGGGCTGCTTGCCTCGTCGTTCGCTTTTCCTCGTCAGGGCTTCTGTCATGTAGCACATATTTGGTAAAACGTGTGCATCATGGTTAGCAGCGTGCGAGATTGATGTGGCAATTGTCTCCGTTCCTTCATCCATCGGTTTTCGGCGCCCGCCCGAACTCTCCCGAGGAGACTTCCTGCCTGTCAGTTTCTTTTGTCACATCTCAGAACAGTCGTGTCATGATGCAGGCATGCGGCCCGACAAGGGTTTCGCTTGCGCGAGGTGCTTGCCTCGCCGTTCGCTTTTCCTCGTCAGAGCTTCTGTCGCGCAGCAAATAGTTGGTAAAATGACATCAGGCCCAAGAGGCCCTCAAGACGGCCCAAGGGGCCCCTGAGAGGCCTCCAATACGGCCGAGTTGACCTCCAAGACGCTTGAATTGACCCCGTGCTGCTTCCACGACGGCCCAAGATGCACCCACAACGGCCTACTATGGCCCCACGATGTCCCAAGGCGGACCCAGAGGCCCCCACGAGGTCTGCAAGACGGCCCAAGAGGTCTTTAAGAGTTCCTCCAGGAGGGTGCGACGAGATCAGAATCACTACTGTGTCTTATGTTTTTTTAGTGGATTTGGGCAGTTGCTTTTTCTCGGTATCCCGACGGCTCCAGGTGACCAAAGGGCCCCCCATGATCGGTCCAAAGTTGCCCACGAGGCCTTCAAGATGGCCTTATGACGGCCCGAAAGGCCTCCAAGAAGGCCCAACGAGGGTCCCAAGACGGCCCAGGAGGCGTCGTCCCAAACGCCGAAGATGGCCTCGAAGACGACCCCGAAACGCCCCAGGAGGGCCCCAAGACGACCCAGACAGGCCTCCATGACGGCTTCCGACGGCGTCAGACAAGGCAGGAACGCTCAGAGACGGCCCAAGAGGCCCCCAAGAAACCCCCACATGCCCCCAGCAGGCCCAAGGAGGCCCCAAAGAGCCTCCAAGAGGCCCCAGGCATCACCCAGCAGGCCCCGAATGCTCCAAGAGGCTCCCAAGAAGCCTCCTTCTCTTCCTATCCCGCTTCCTCGGCGTCTTCATGTTCATTCTCCTCCACGTGTTCCCCGAACGTTTTCCAAACCGTCTCGGGGAACAGATGGTCCGACAGTTTGGCCAAGCTCGAGGCCAACTCGGCCACATAGGCGTTTCCCCCAAAAGGCAGAGGGGCGGCGGTGATTCGCCGTAGGCGTCTTCGATCACGCCAACGTCTCAATCTGCGCCGATGATTCCTACCCGCCCCCGCATGCTGTTCCCGGATGCGCCAAGGCAGCGCCGAGACCCACCGACGCGATTCCGATATGTCCCATTGTGCTATGGAGGGGGCCGGCAGCGGGAGGCGAAACCCTTACGGATAACATATATATAGATATGTATATACATATACATATACATATACATATACATATACATATACATACATACATACATACATACATACATACATACATACATACATACATACATACATACATACATACATACATACATACATACATACATACATACATAATACATACATACATGTATATATGCATGTGCACGTGTATATTCCCGTGTAGATCTATGTCTGGCCCTCTTTCATGTCTTCCTGTGCGCTCCCCCCCTCTCTCTCACGCTCTCTGGTAAGCCGGGATTTGGCCCGAGGTGTCCCCTCGAGGCTTGCTTGTCGTTCGTGCGAGTCTATTTTCGGCGGTATTTGCAATGTTGCGCGAGTCGGTCTGGTCTTCCTCGATTGCCAGGATTCGGATCTAGTCCTCCTCCATGCCTCCTGCACATGCATGTTGCCCAGATGACGTTGCCCAGCTCGTCATGTCGGAGTAGGCCTTCACCGTGATGGCCAGCCTTCGGTGCATGCGTGGTCTTCCCTCGAGCTATATATTCTTAAATGACGCAAGAGTCGATTCAGGCGTGAGTCTGGTCGTGTGGTCGATGGGCAGGAGGAAAGGCCCCCCCCCCCCGTGGCGGCTAGTTTTTCGGCTGAGAATCATGCTGGCCTGTCAGGGTTAGGTCGATTTCATCTCTCAGGAACTGTGCGCCCCAGCGCTCACGGTCGGGTCTGCAAGACCCACGCTGTCCGTGAGACGTACCATGACGTACCATTGTTGCCAATGCCCCCTGTTGGGCCCTCCCTTCCATTCCGCCGCACTCGCCGACGTGATCTTTTCGTTGTCGTCGTCGTTGTCGTCGTCCGCGTCGTCGTCGTCGCCGTCGTCGTCGTCGCTGTCGATGTCGTCGTCGTTGTCGCCGTCGCCGTCGTCGTCGTCATCGTCGTCGTCGTCGTCGTCGTCCCAGTCGTCCCAGTCGTCCCAGTCCTCTTCCTCTTCTTTAAAGGGGGGTTGCTTTTGACGATTTTCGATTCCTGTGTTTGAGAAGGTGCGGGTGTCCACCTCTGGGGCTTTGTCGACACGGCCGCAGGGCGCGCTGGTGTTGGCCAGGGTCAGGTGTTTGTCTGTGTGCTTTCGGAACGTGAAGCTGGAGAAGCGCGACCAATCGGTTGGCTTAGCAGACGCTGCAGTACTTGCTGAGCATCGTAGTGCAGTCGCTCTGCGATAAGCCTGGGCAGCTCCCAGAGCCACTGTAGATTTGCGGTCGGGGGGGTCTAGCGTTTTCGACAGCCCGACCAGTTGTCGTGGCATCATTAGGAGGAGGACAGAGCAGCTTATTCTTAGTGTTCATACACAGATATGTAATGGCACACGCACGTATATCTATATATAATGTATACAGCTACAAGGCAGAGGGATATCATTCACCATCAAGCACCAAGCCTGCAAAGGCTCAGTTCGTCATCCCTGAAGATCGACAGGCTCCTGTTTCTTCTCCCTGCGGGACGTGTAGGAGGGGGATTGTGGAATTGATGATGAGTGTCAGCGACAATGGCTGTGACGACGATGCTGATGTTTATGATGATGACGACGCTGATGCTGATGCTGATGCTGATAAAGATGAAGACGATGATGAGTAGGAAGATGAGGAGGAAGATGAGGACGACGACGACGATAATGCTGATGCTAAGTATGATGATTATTCGGACGACGATAATGCTGATGCTGATTCTGATAAGTACTAGGACGACGATGATGGTGATGCTGATGATGCTGCTGACGATAATGATACTGATGATGGTGACGATGACGATGACAATAATGATGACGATGACGATGACGCTGATGATGCTGATGATGCTGATGATGCTGATGATGCTGATGCTGGTGATTATGGTCATGGTGCTGATGCTGATGATGATGACGACGACGAGTAGGATGATGATGACGATGAAGATGGCGATTATGATGTTGATGATGCTGATGATGATGATTATGCTGATGATTATGATGATGACGATGATGATAATGAAGATGCTGCTGCTGATGAGGATGCTGATGATGACGATGCTGCTGATTATGATGATGCCGATGATGATGCTGATGCTGATGATGATGATTTTGTTTATCATGACGATGATGCTGATGATGCTGATGATGATGATGGTTGTGACGATGCTGATGCTGATGCTGCTGCTACCGATGATGATCATGATGATGATGATGCTGATGATGATGATGATGCTGATGCTGATGCTGATGCTGATGCTGATGCTGCTGATGATGCTGATGATGATGCTGATGATGATGCTGATGATGATGAGGATGCTGCTGACGACGACGATGATGTTGATAATGATGCTGATAATGCTGATGATGATGATGATGATGATGATGATGATGATGCTGACGCTGATGCTGCTGATGATGATGCTGATGGTTATGATGATGATGCGGATGCTGATGATTATGATGTTGATGCTGATGATTAGGATGATGATGCTGCTGCTGCAGATGATGATGCTGATGATGATGGCGATGATGTTGATGACGATGATGATGTTGATGATGATGTTGATGATGATGAGGATGATGACGAGATGATGATGTTGATGATGCTGCTGCTGCTGCTGATGATGATGATCATCACCATCATGATGATGTTGATGATGATTCTGATGATGATGGTGCTGATGATGCTGCTGATGCTGCTGCTGCTGCTGATGATGATGATGATGACGGAGATGTGGATGATGATGATGCTGATGATGATGATGATGATGATGCTGATGATGCTGATGATGATGACGATGCTGATGATGATGATGATGATGATGATGATGATGATGATGATGATGATGATGATGATGATGATGTTGTTGTTGTTGTTGTTGTTGTTGTTGTTGTTGTTATTGTTGTTGTTTTTGTTGTTGTTGTTATTATTGTTTTTGAGTTTGATCATCGATGACGGCGGCAACGATGATGATGATGACGAAGCTCCCGCTGCGGATGTCGACTAACATGGAGCTGCTAATGTTGAGTGCCAAAAATGGAGGCGATCATGACGATGAGGATGCGTAGGGCGATGACGAGAAGCACATGCAGAAGGAGCAGGGGGCGGAGGAGGTGGAGGCAGAGCGGATGAGGTGGAGGAGGAGGAGGAGAAGGAGGAGGAGGAGGAAGAGGAGGAGGAGGAAGAGGAGGAGGAGGAGGAGGAGGAGGAGGAGGAGGAAGAGGAGGAGGAGGAGGAGGAGGAGGAGGAGGAGGATGAGATCCAGCACGGATGGCGCGGTGCAGCTAAGCGAAATGCTGGCTCGCATGCGAGGCTACGATTAGCCAACGCGCTCGTCGAGTCGCAGCCAGCAGTGCTTCCTCCGGTCTCTCCCCATCTCACCCCTGCTCCTCTCCTTCCTCCCCCAACTTCTCCCCCTCCCCCTCTTGCCCTGCTCCTAATCCTCTGCGCTCCCTTCCTCCCTGCCCCCCTCCTTCCTCCTTCCTTCACGCTCCACCCCCCTGCTCCCCCTCCCCGCCCCCCATACCCTCCGAATACTCTTCTCCCCTCCTCAACCCTCCCCCTCCTCCTCTTCCTTCCCATTAGCCCTCTCCTTCCGCAGACATAGCAGATGACAACAGCGGCAAGTGCCACCCATGCCAGGACGATCTGCATGACGATATCCACGTGCTGTGCCTGTCACGCTCGGTGGCGACCCTTCCTCCCCGCCCCCCTTGCTCAAAGGAGGGGGCGAAGAGGACGTGGGTGATTGAGGCAGATGAGGAGGTTGAACATCATACTCATACGCATGACGTTATCATGCCGCTGATGTCGCTACGGGTGTCGCTGTCGACGACGAGGATGTTGATGAACATGTCGATGACGATAGTGATCGCTATGAATGTATGTGGCTGAATATGATGACGACGACGATGGTGATGGGGTCACTACAGATGACTACGTCAATGCTGATGTTCACACCGACGATATTTATGACGATTGAGATGATTAACTTGTTTAGGTTGTTCATGGTCGTGTCGCCAATGACGAGTATGCTGAGTATGATGATGCTGGTACGTAATGGCTATGAGGTGTTGGAGAGATGTTAGTCATGATAAGGAGGGGGAGTGGGAGGACACAGGTAGAGGGCGATTCAGCTTAGCACTCGCAGCCCTCCCTATCTCAACCTCCTCTGTCAGGCCCCTCCAAGTTGTTCCGTGTCTTTACTCTTTTCCTTTTACCCCAACCCATCCCTCTGGGGTGTTAGGGTGTTCGGGCGTTAGGGTGTTGGTGTTAGGGTGTTAGGATGTTAGGACGTTTGGGTGTTCGGATGGTCGGGTGTTACGGTGTTAGGGTGTTCGGGTGTTAGGGCTTATGTGTGTTCGGGTGGGTGGATGTTGGGGTGTTACGGCGTTGCGGTGCCATGGTGTTTTGACTCTGCCCGCCCGAACTCCCCTGTCTCAGCGTGCGTGCCGCCGAACTTCCTCCTGCGAGACAACACCTCTGTGGCAGCCGAGAGGTTCACTCGTGCTCAGCACTCCTCTTCCTCCTGCTCCTCCCTTCCCTCCCGTTTCCAAAACGTCCGACTCCTCCCCTGGACCCGACGGTTTGCCCTGCAGCTGTATTCCCGCGGTGGTCCAGCAGTTGCCGAGTCGCTTTATGGGCTTTGTTCCGAGCTGTTGTCGAAGGGAAACGCCCCTGACAATTCAAATCATGGCATGGCGTTTTCCTAGCCAAGGGCAGCGACCCAGAGGGTGCCCCCCCTCCAGCGCTTGATTCGCAAACCCGAAGTTCTCGCCCCATTACCCTCGGAAATTCGGACAACAATATCGTTTCGCTCGCTCGCTTTCCAGGGTCACTGTCCAGACGGTGATTAGAAACCAGCGAGGCTTTATACCAGGCATGCATATGAACGATAACAATTTCAACCTCGAGAGTAAAGTTATGGATTGGTTCGCGCGATATGTGTGTCAACGTGCAATGACTATTCACTATCATGCTCGTGCCGCCTTTCCTAGCCTACTCCACTGTCTGATCTTTTGGGTGCTTGGGATGATGGGCATTCCTGGGATGTATCATTGTCGCGGTTCGGGCGCTTTACACCCATGGTAATGTCAAGAGACACTTCAATGGGCTCCGCAATGCCTCCTTTATCGCCTATCGGGGTATTGAACAGGGCTGCCCTCTTTCTGGCGCTATCTTCTGCCTGGCCATGAACCCCATAATGCGTTATATGTTCGTTAGGATTCCCAGGCACCTGTCTTGTCTGGCCGCCTTCGCCGACGATGTTGGCGTCTCGGCTGCTGATGTCTTCGCCATTTTCCGCGATCTCTTGCTGGCCTGGAAGATCGCTGACACGGCCGCGGACTTGCGCATTCACATAAGCAAGTCTATCATTGTTCCACTCAACTCCTACAGCACTGAGCAGTGCTGTGCCTTCATCCAGGCTTCGGGTGTGCCGACTGCGGAGGGGCTGTCGTTCCCAGCGAGTCGGGATGTATTTTGGTGTCTGTCTAGGTGACCAAGGCCGCGAGGAAAACTGGGGCCCGCCTGCCACCAAATGCCTCACGAGAGCCCGCAATGTCAAGTGTCTTGGTCTGGGGCTGTGCAAGTCTTTGGTGCGTCTCAACCTGTTGGCCTTCTCGGTGCTCATGCATGTTGTCCAGTTCTATGTCCCCACCGAGGGGGCTCCCAGTCCTCCCGCGAGGCCCTGCAGGCGATCACAAACGCTGCTAATAATGGCCTTTTCGCAAGGTATTTTGCAGAACCTCCAGGAAGTCGGATTTCCGATTCAGGCGCGTGATCTCCAGTGTGCCGCCAAAGCTGTCATGCACAGGGCTGCCGTGATGGCGCTTGCCTTCGCCGATGCGATGCACTTGTTCGAATATGGGAGTGACGCTGACAATGTGCTAGCCGCGTGGAAGTGGAACCCAGTCTGGCTTTCCTGGTCTTTCTATGCCGTCATCCAGAACTTCCGTTCCCTGTCGTCCATCCCGTCCATCCCCTCCATCGCCGTCAATTTACTGCAGAGTGAAACTGAGTATGCCCTCCGTGCCCTCTCTTCGTTTTCCCTTAGAACCACCCTTACGGAAAAAGGCTTAAGATGTTTGGGTATGTCCCCACGTCTCATCAGTTAGTTTTGATGTACTTAGCTCTCAACAGTTTGTGCACTCATGCCCCGGCGCGTGTTGCCACCTCTGTCGCCCGCGTTTCCGAGGGGCCATTTTTTTTTGTTTGTGGCCTTGCAGGCAGTGATCGTTGGCTCCATGTTCTTGTCTGTCCCTGCTTCGCCCCTCTCCGTCTTCTGCTTAGCGTCCCTGCCCCTTTGTTTCGCTCCCGCCCCTGCCTCCTCTCGCGCTTCGTTGTTCCCTCTTCCGCCTGGCGTCTCTGCTCTCATTGGTGTCGATCTAAATTGATGTGCTTTGCTCCTCCTGCCACGGATCGAAGTGGTGGTTAAGTGTTTCGCCCGCGAGAGAGTTCGCCCGCGCGCGTGGCCTCGGTCGAGCCCGTCTCCTACAGCAGCGGAGGCGCGCCCCGCGTGCCACCATCGAGGCGTTGCGAGGATGACTGGTCGTCCCGCCGTCGTCGGTCGCCCCCTGGGGCTGTGTACTCTTGCTCCCATTCCTGCTCCTCCTCGTGCTCCTGCTGCTGCTCCCCCTGCTGCTGCTGCTCCTCCTCCTTCTCCTCGTAGCGCCCCCCCGCACGCGCCTACCTGTATTACCGCCACTACTACCACCACTACTACCACTACCACTACCACCACCACCACCACCGCCACCACCACCACCACCACCACCACCACCGCCACCACCACCACCATTACTACTACTACTACTACTACTACTACTACTACTACTACTACTACTACTACTACGACTACTACTACGACTACTACTACTATTACTACTACTACTACTACTACTACTACTACTACTTTCTACTACTACTACTACATACTACTGCTACTACTACTACTACTATATATTACTTACTACTTTTTTCTTCTCTACTCCTACTATACTACTTACCACTACTACTGCTGCTCCTCCTCCTTCTCCTCGTAGCGCCCCCCCGCACGCGCCTACCTGTATTACCGCCACTACTACCACCACTACTACCACTACCACTACCACCACCACCACCACCGCCTCACCACCTCCACCACACACCACCTCCGACTCCACTCCCCAGTACGACTAGTAGACGGAGAGGTTGTAGTTACTTAGTATAATACGTATGATTCTGACTTTCTACGTCGACGACTTACTAAATACGATCGTACTACTCACGAGGAAGACTGACCAGACGAATAGACTTACGTATATTACTATACGACTTCTACGTCGACTGTAGTCTACGTCGTCTGGTGCGTCTACATCGGGATATTACCGGTAGTTGGAGTAGTGTCACACTCTTCGTCGATCCGTACGGGTCTCAAATCGGCCATCGCCGGTGTCTCTTGATGGTACGAGACGGTCGTCGACGACGGTCTGAAGTAGGTCGTGTCTTCGCACGTCGGTACGTCTACGTCGTCGACGTCAGTACGAGTCGTACGCGTAACGTCGTCTTCAACAACTTCCGAGTCGTACGTGGGTAGGCGGGGGTACGTCGTAGTGGGGTCGTGTTTCGTCGTAGTCTTTGTCGTTCTGCGTCGTGAAGTAGTACTTAGGACGGTGGTCGGACGTTCGAAGGCATATCGTCGCCGACTAGCCGGGCGGCGGGTCGCTTAGTCGACGGCGACATACTGCGTGCGGCGTAAGACTGCGTCTGCTGGCATACAGCTCTTTGAGCTGGGCGTAGTAGGGGAGTAGGGAGTCGTAGTCGTTCTGGACCGGGTTGGTGATCTGATACTCTTTGTTTTGTGTTTTATGTTCTTACTTACTCTGTTATACTTCTACTTACTCTTACTAATCTTACTACTTATTGTACTACTATCTTACTTTACACTGTACTACTACTAGTGCTTACGTACTTCTTCTTACGTCTTACGGACTACTACTACTTTACTACTATTGCCGAACATACTACTACTTTTTTATTTAACTTACTAGTTATCTATACTACTACTACTACTACTACTACTTTTCCGCTGAGGCCGTCCTTTGCCGAGGCCCTGTTCCTCCGAGGCCCTGTTCCGTCGATTCCCTCTTCCGCCAGGCCATGTTCCGCCCGTCCTTCTTCCGCCGCGACCCCGTTCCGCTCGGCCCTCTTCCGCCGCGGCCCTCCTTCCGCCGAGGCCCTGTTCCCTCGGCCCTGGTCCGCCCGGCCTGGTTCCGCCGCGCCGCAGCCTCAGGCGCTGGCCTGCGCGCCCCTCGCGCGGCGGAACCCGGCCTCGGTGGAACTGGGCGCGGCGGAATTGGGCTTCGGCGGAACCGGGCCTCGGTGGAGCCGGGCCTCGGCGGAACCGGGCGCGGCGGAAGCGGGCTTCGGCGGAACTGGGCGCGACGGAGCCAAGCCTCGGCGGAACCGGGTCTGTATTTTGCTCGCCGAGATTGCAGCGCCGTGGCGTCTCGCCTGGCATGCTGCTTTCACGTTGCGCCAATGGCCTCGGAGAAACCTGTTTCTGGCAGGGGCGCAGACGTTTCCCGGCAGATCCCGACGTGGAGCGCCGACGTCCTTCGTGCTCCAAGCTTCCCAGGGAATGCCGGCTCGTTGAAGGGCCCCCCGAACTCCCCGGGCAAGCATTTTCCACGCGCGTTTCCCAGCGCGCCCCGACCCGTCGATATTTCCGCCGAAGCAGCCGTGCTCATTCTGCGATCACGTCCGACAGCCGTAGCCCAGAATCACTAGCTTCTTATATGGATGAAGACAGCGGGAATTTGACGAACAAATCGCTGGCGCTTGTCGTGCAGTGGATGGCCCGAGAAAAAAGGGGCCCCCAATTCTGCCTTATCTCCCATGTGCGTGCTTCCGCTTTTGTCAAAGACGGCTGAAGCTGCAAAATTGGGTCGTTCGCTATCGCAGTCTCGCGGGTGGCGGCGAGCTCGGCGGCCTGACCTGTCCGCGACAAGTTGGCCGCCCGATCGTCTGCCACGCGCGCGTCGCGTGGCGCGAGTTCGAGAACTTCAGCCAGATGAATTGCGAACTTGGCCCATTCCGCGGGCTGGCGTGGAAGACTGAGTCGAAGTGCGGCGCCGCTAAGATGCTCCCCCCCCGGCCCGAAGTCGCCCGGGCAGAAGTGGCCGGGAGCTCCGAGATCGCCGCTCCCGGTGTAGGTCCCGTCGAGCCACGCGTCCAACCGCCGCGGTTCTTGCCATCTGCGTGACATTTTGGGGGATTGCCAGGGCATTATTTAGGGGATATTCTGGGATGAGTCTTGTTGTGATTGGTGCAATCGCTCCATGTGGCGCAGATGCCGCGCCCGCGCCGGGGCGCGGTGCGCGTGGTTGACGAGCGAAGACATGATTGAATGGGCGTGCTTGCGCGCCCTGCCCAGCGCCGGGCCACCGGGGCCCCGAGATCGGGGCGCGTAGAGAATCCGCCCGAGAGTTCACGTTGCGACGAGCTCCAATGCGGCGCGAAGGGATCTTGAGCACCAGGGTCGCCGCGTCCGGTGCCCGGTGCAGGAGGAGTGCCCGGTCCCCGCGCCGCCATTTGGGCATCTCGAGCTGGGGGCATTTTGTGGCCGTGAACGCTGCAACAACCACGATGTGTTGTAGGCGGAGAGGCCAGCGTGGTCCCGTAATTCTTGTGGTGGCGTGCCGATGGGTTGGATGAAGATGGGGCTGCGCCTCGGAAGGGAGGTCGCCCTGGTTGGCGCCGCGTAATTTCGGGGGCCCCCGCCGTTGACGAGCATCGGGTCCTTTGGTCGACGGCTCAGTGCTCCGCGAGCTGGCGAGGGGGTCTCGTCTGCCCCGTCGCCAGGGGACTCGGCCGTGATCGACGGCCACCTTGGAACCCGACAGGTGAACAAGTTCGGCCATGACGCCGGGGGGCTGAAACGATATCCCAATGTTTGCACATGGGGCGTTCGATCGCAAACGCTTGGGCCTCAGTTAGGGCAGTCGTGATCGGAGTTGCCGTGGCGCTGCCCAGTGAACGCTGGAGCTTGCCCGCCCGTGCTCCACTGCCGCCGCGGTCGCTCCGTTGCAGATTGGCTTCTCCAATGTGCAAGCCGCTATGATTGCTCAGCGCATGCGACGTGGCCGCGGCGTTAGGCTCCTGCCGCACGATGTGACGGCAGGAATCTGGTTGTCGCGGGTGACCTGCAGACCCTGCGCCGGCGGGTTCCGCGTGGCGAGCTGGGCGAGCCGCGTCGGCGGCGTGATCCGGGTTGTCCGTGCAGCCCGCCTGGGGGCCCCCTTGCGGGCAGCAGCCGCTCGGGGCCTGGCCGCGCCGCGCGCTGCCGAGAGATGGGTCGGCAGGGCGACGCTAGTCTCCTGCCGGTGGCATGGCCCCAGAGCAGGAAACACGGTGTTAGCCATGCGGTATAGCAGCCATGTGTTTTCAATGGCGCCTGGAGTCCGTGAAAGTGCAGTGCGCCGCGCCCATTGGTAACCTCGTCTGTATCTGGGCCCGAAATGCTCTACGTGTGCAACTTCGCATTCCGCTGAAGTTCCGCCCCGCGCTATTTGGAAGTTGGTCGCGGCCAACGGGAGTGTGTAATTGGATTGGAACTTTGAGCGGGGGCGCGTCCAGTGCCAGCCATGTTGCATGTTGTTTACCGCGAACGCTTCTCCCAGTGAAGGGCCCGGCCCCGTGCAGTCGCTGGTGCCGTCGTTGCGGGCGTCGCCTTCGCGGGATATCCTCGTGGGGCCATGGGGCGTGCGAAGGGTGTGTCGATGTGGGGTGGGGCCGCCATGTGGGCCCTGCCACTAGTGCTTGAGGCGGAACGCATTGCGGGGCCGCGACAAGTGGGAGGGGTGCGCCGCAGTTGGGCGGGGCCGCCACTGGGGCCTTCGGTGGAGTTCCTTATGGGGCAACGAAACAATGTGATGGGTATGAAGACCGCGTGCGAGTGCAGCCGCCGGGGCCTTCGGTGCAGCTCCCCATGAGGCCGCGAAGCGCTGTGCTGGGTGGGGGGAACGCATGCGAGTGCTTTCGCTGGGGCCTTCGGTGGAGCTCTTTATGGGGCCGCGAAGCGTTGTGCTGTGTGGGGGTGGCGCGCGCTGGCAGTGCCGCTGGGGCTTCGGTGGGGCTCCCTGTGGGGCCACGAAACTCTCTGCTGGGTGTGGGTGACGCATGCGGCGGTGCCGCTGGGGCCTTCGCTGGGGCTCCTCATGGGGCCACGAAGCGCCATGCTGGGTGGGTGGTGGTGGTGCATGCGGGCGGTGCCGCTGGGGCTTTCGGTGGAGCTCCCTATGAGGCCGCGAGGCGGTATACTGGGTGGGGGTGACGCATGCGGGCGGTGCCACGGTGGCCTTTAGCTCCCTATAGGGCCACGAAGCGCTGTACTGGGTGGGGGTGGCGCATGCGGGCGGTACCGCTGGGGCCTTCGGTGGTGTTCCCTATGGGGCCACGAAGCGCTGTACGGGGTGGGTGTGACGCATGCTGGCAGTGCGATTGGGGCCTTCGGTGGAGCTCCGTATGGGGCCACGAAGCGCTGTATTGGGTGGGGGTGGCGCATGCGAGCGGTGCCGCTGGGGCGTTCGGTGGGGTTTCCTACTGGGCCGCGAAACGTTGTACTGGCCAGGGGGGTGACGCAGCGGGCGGTGCCACTGGGGCTGTCTGTGGAGCTCCCCATGGGGCCACGGCGCGCTGTGTTGGGTGTGGGTGACGCATGCGGGCGGTGCCAGTGGGACCTGGAGCCCCCTAAGGGGCCACGTGGCGCTGCGGGCGGTGCCACGGGGGCGTGGAGCTCCCTATGGGGCCACGAAGCGCTGTAGTGTGGGGGGGGGGTGGCGCATGCTGGCGGTGCCAGTGCGGCCTTCGGAGGAACTTCCTATGAGGTCACGAAGCGCTGTATTGGGTGGGTGTGACGCATGCGGGCGGTGCCAGTGAGGCCTTCGGTGGGGCTTCGTACCTATGGGGCCACGAAGCGTTGTATGGGGTGGTGGGTGACGAATGCGGGCGGTGCCACTGGGGCTTTCCGTGGAGCTTGTTTTATGGGGCCACAAAGCGCTGTACTGGGTGGGGGTGACGCATGCGGGCGGTGCCACTGGGGCCTTCGGTGGAACTCCCTATGGGGCCACGAAACGTTTGAGGGGTGTGCCACAGCGAGGGGGTGACGGAAGGAAGGGGAGGGGGGGAGGAGGAAGGAGGAACGCGGGGACCGTCTCTTCAAAATGGGGGCCCAACGCCACAGGATGGTTGAGAAATAGAAGATGGTATTGAGGAGGTAAACGAATATGTGGCTGCGGAGGTAGTAGATGAGGGGGTATGCAATGAGGGAGCAGACGATGTAACGAACTCAAGTGGAATAATCATCCTCGACCGAACCTGCACCCCGCGACGGTGACCTTGCCCGGCTTGGGTACAGAAGTGTAGTCTTTATGTTTAAGGAGATTTCCCTAACCACCGATTCACATCCAGACCGACATCCAGGAACCACGCGTGTGCGCAATGCCCCCCCCTGCTTGAGCGCCCAGGTCTGTGCCCTAGAAAAGTCCGATCCGCCACGCTTGTTGCGAATATCAATAATTGTGCTGTAGCTTCGATGATGATGAAGATGTTGCTGATGATGCTGATAATGATGATGCGGCTGAAGATGGTGATGCTAATGATGATGATGATGATGCTGATGATGATGATGATGATGATGATGACGATGATCATGATGATGGTGATGCTGTTGATGATGGTGCTGTTGATGATGGTGATGATGGATATGATGATGCTGACTGTGATGATGATGATGATGATGATGACGATGCTGATGATGATGATGATGATGATGATGATGATGTGGATGCCGATGGTGATGCTGATGATGATGGTCTGATACTGATGATGATGCTGATGATGGTGATGGGGCTGGTGATGGTGATGGTGATGATGATGGTGATGATGAAGACGATGATGACGATGATGATGCTGATAATGATGATGATGCGGATAATGATGCTGCTGCTGATGATGATGATGATGATGATGATGATGATGATGATGGTGATGATGATGATGCTGATGATGATGCTGATGCTGATTATGGTGATCATGATGGTGATGATGATTATGGTGATGATGATGCTGATGCTGATGGGGATGTACAGGAAACAGGGGGGAGACGCAAGGGGAAGAGGAGGAGGAGGGGGAGGGGGAGGAGGAGGAGAAGGAGGAATAATACTACTCATAATGGGAGAAATAATAAGCATCGTATCATTTCAAATAATCAGGGTAATGCGAAAACGGATAATAATAACAAATAGCAATGCTAACAAGAATATTCCCAATAATACTAAGAGTAATTATAAGACCAATACTACTACTACGGAGAAGAGCACAATGAAAATAGTAAGACGAATAATCATACTAAGAAGAATACGAAGACGATAAATAACCAGACTAATAATAATACACATGCTACTAGTAGTAAGAATAACAAGCCAAATCAGGATACTCATAATAGTACTAAGCAATA
>CAUYUJ010021388.1:122218-124718 GCA_963575745.1 Prorocentrum cordatum
AGTCGTAGAAGTAGTAGTAGTAGTAGTAGTAGTAGTAGTAGTAGTAGTCGTAGTAGTAGTAGTAGTAGTAGTAGTAGTAGTCGTAGTAGTAGTAGTAGTAGTAGTAGTAGTAGTCGTAGTAGTAGTAGTAGTAGTAGTAGTAGTAGTAGTAGTAGTAGTAGTAGTAGTAGTAGTAGTAAGTAGTAGTGGTAGTAGTAGTGGTAGTAGTGGTAGTAGTAGTAGTAGCAGTAGTCGTAGTAGTAGTAGTAGTAGTAGTAGTAGTAGTGGTGGTAGTAGTAGTAGGAGTAGATGTAGGAAGAGAGGAGGATGAGGAAGAAGGAGGAGGAGGGAATGGAGGAAGAGGAAGAGGAGGAGCAGGAGAAACAAGAGGAGGAGGAAGAGGAGGTGGAAGAGGAATATGAAGAGGAGGCAATGAAGGAAGGGAAAGGCGGGGGCAGAGGAGGACAAGGAGGAGGTGGAGGAGGCAGGGGAGGAGGAAAAGGAAGATGAGGAAAATAGGAGGAAGGAGGAGGATATGTGAGGAAAGGGAGGGGAAGGAGGAGGAATAGGAAGATGATGAAGAAGAGGAGGAACATGAGGAGGGGGAGGAGGAGGATGAGTGGGAGGAGGAGGAGTCGGAGGAGGGGGAGGAAGAGGAGAAGGAGGAGGAGGAGGACAAGGAGGAGGAGTATCAGGCGGAAGAGGGGGGAATTCCCATTCTTGGGGATTTCTGGTAGTTCTTGCTAGGTTCTTGGGTTTGTTAATTTTCGTAGAGTGTTTGGGCAACACAGAAGAAAGGGAAAAGAAACTAGAGGGAGGAGGAGGGCCTTTCCTGCTCGTCCCCCGTGTTCCTTCACCTTCTGCTTCTGTTCTTTACTCTCGTATTTCTTCGCCCATCCTTGTGCTTCCTTTCCTGTCTTCCTCCTCTTCTTCCTTGGGCGGACGTGTTTTGATTTTTTTGTGGTGCATGCAATTTTGATTCCATGCGAACGTTCGCGTTCGATGCGGGGCGCACGTGCCTTTGGACCTATTAAGACTTTCAGTCTACTTCGGAAGGTCCGCCGTGTCGTCGGTGCGTGAACAGTTTGCCAGTCCGCCTTTTTCTCTCTGTTCCCCCTCCCCCGCACTTCTTCCCGCCTGTGTGGTGCTTCGCCTGGCCACCTGGGGTGGCAACGGCGATTGCCGGATATAGCGTCGGTGTATAGGCAGTGAAGCGCTTGTCGTCAACTTCATCCTCGTCTTCGTCGTTGGCGTCGTCGTTTTCGTCGTCCTCGTCGTCGTCGTCGACGACGTCGTCGTCGTCGTCGTCGTCGTCCGTCGTCTTCGTCGTCGTCTTCGTCGTCTTCGTCGTCGGTATCGCTGTCGTCGTCATCGTGATCGTTAGTTTCAGTGTCGTCAGCATTTTCGTCTTTGTTTTCGTTTTGGTTTTCGTCTTCGTCTTCGTTCTCGGCGTCGTCGTCTTCGTTCTCACCGTCCTCGATTTCGTCGTCGACGTCGTCCTCATCCTCGTCGTCACATCATGACCAGTATCATCAGCATCATTTTCGTCGTCGTCGTTGTTGTCGCCGTCGTCGTCGTCGTCGTCGTCGTCGTCGTCGTCGTCGTCGTCGTCGTCGTCGTCGTCCTCTTCCTCGTCCTCGTCCTCGTCCTCGTCCTCGTGCTCGTCGTCCTCGGGCCCCGCCGTCCCCACCCTCGTTGCCATTGCCGGTCGCTTCCGAAGAGGGTGGGGGAGACCGCGCTGACGAGCAGATGCCTCATCTTGTCCTGGAGGAGGGAGGCGCAAGGGCGCTGTTGGGTTGGGCACCGAGTACGCAGTGCCCGCCGCCCTTCGAGGCGCGGCGGGTGACGCTGCGGGAGTTCATCGCCGAAGGTAGCGGCCGCAGCCGCCTCCGCGTGCGCGCGCGCGCGCGCGCCCGCGCTGGTAGACTTGCCCACTGACTGCTCGCAGCCAACGGCTCCGAGCCCGAGAGTATTGTCCGTTCCTGGTGGAGCATGCATCTGGCGCTCGTGCCATCGACCCTGGCATCCGCTTAGAAACGGCCCCGAACTTGGACCACGGGCCGAAATCGAGGGAAGACCTCCTGTGCTCGCGCTCGCCCGCCTGGCTGCCAGCGTTTCATCGTTCTGCTTCCGGCCCAGGGACAGGAATAAGGGCGATCTCAGTCCGGCAATTCGTCCTTCTTCGTACCTGACCCTCTCCTATCCCTCTTTTTCCCTCCTTCCTCTGTCCCGCCCCGCGCCGCTGACCTCTGGCGCTGCCCCTTTCCTTGGCACCTGCCACTGTCCCTGCCGTTCCCGCCCATGCCCCAGCCGCTGCCCATGCACCCGCCCATGCCATGGCCGCTGCCCGTGTGTGTGTGTGTGTGTCCGCTTCTGCCCCTGCCCCCGCCCCCGCCCATGCCCTGGTCGCTGCCAATGCCCCCGCCCATGCTCATGCCCCTGCGATTGCCCTTGCCCCGGCAGCTCGCTTCCTCTCCCTGCTCCTCGCCCTCGTCAGCCCTTTCCTCCAATACGTGTGCAT
>CAUYUJ010021388.1:129718-139881 GCA_963575745.1 Prorocentrum cordatum
TTCTTCTGGTGCTGTCTGCCGCGCGCGAGGCCCCCGCCCCCGCGGCCGTTGAGACCCGCGCGCGAAGGCTCGATCCCAGGTGCCATGGCGACCCAGTGTTTTGGCGCGCCCTAGCGCGCTGCAGTTGGAACCGGAAGATGAAGGGCATGCGTCGGCGCCTACCCTCAGGGGCGAGTCTGGACCCAGCTAGTTTTCTTCCTTTTCTACGCGTTCGACTGGGCAGAAATTGCCATTCCCTACTGGAGAGATATTTGGGCGGTCCGGCCAACGCGCCGATGGATGGTTCTCGCTTCAGTGGCTAGATCATCATAAGGAGAAGGTCTCGGAGTTACTCGCGGATTGGATGCGCGCGTGTCGCGAGACCAGCGTGAGGCGCCCGACGGCATCGCCCAGACGGGCCCCTGTCGAATGGCGAAGATGCAGGAACAGGGCGCCGCGCACTTACCGGTGTGCCAGGTGTCTACGCCCATTGCGACGAGCGTGCCCGCGAGTGCTACTTGTATGTGCTTCCTCCCATTGTTCGGCGACGGCGTCCTTTTTCAAATTGCTCGCGGATAGAGGCGGCAGGTCACCGTGGCGGTCGCCGCCGATCAGCTGGCTTTCCATCAGAAATTGGCGGCGCCGTAGATCTGCGGCCGATGTCTGGATGAAATGCAGCCTGGAGACCATGTCGTGCTGAAGTGGGGCCCTCTCCTGGAGGGGCGATTTGTCCTGCGTCCACGCCGCTCCCGACATTAGAGGCGTGAAGCGTCCTCCTCGGGCCCCTCGGTGGAGAGGGCGTCCGAGGAGTGGGGAATTCGTCTCACGGGCCAAGCGCTGGCCCTTGCAGGTGAGACAGGCGCAGACTACGTGGCTGGATTGGTGTACTTTTTTCGAAAGGTACACCCGCGAACTCCCTGATGAGACGCTCGCCGCGCGCCGCAGTGTACCAGGGCTCCCGCCGGACACCGTCCGCGGGCTGCATCGAGGCGGCTCCGCGGACGCCGCCAGTCGCTCGGAGCCGCTGGGGCCGGGGGGGCCGCGCGGGATATTCGGGGGCGAAACCTTGCGACCCACTGTCGATTTTGGAGGGCCAGATGGCGCCCCCACACTTAATGAGACCGCTCCAGACACGACTCATAAGGGCCAGCGTGATCAGGCCCAGGCGGGGCGCCCGTGGACGTTGCGCCTCGCCGCGCTGCCGGACGGGGAAATACTCACCCGGATGTGGAACGCAACGCTAGAGGGCGGCCAGGAGAAATGGGCGCCGCCGATGGCCTCGCTCTCTCGGGAAGAACCCTCTAACGGCAGTGGCCGCGATGGGGTATCCCGACTTCGTGAACCACTGGATGGGCATGTATCCAACAACAGTTCATGGAACTGGGGCATTTTGGCCCGACTGCAGCACCCCGTCGACGTGGACAGGCAGGCGCTCTGAGAGTCCCCCGTGTGCAGCGTCCACCTGCCCGACGGTGGTGACTGGCACATCCATCTCGATGCCCAGCGCAGGTTGTTCGTGCCATAGATCTAGCTGGGTGCCTCTCCCGGGCTGCGCTGCGCGGTGCCCGTCAGGCGCTGCGACGCGGCGGAGACTGCGGAAAGGCGGATGGGAGGGCTTTGTTATATGATGGAAATCCCCCTTGGCAGCCGCGTCGCGCGATGTGGGGGCCGGCGTGAATCTGGTGGAGCTTCGTTCGTAGCGCAATGGGCGTGGTCTCAGGACATCTTCGGTCGCTGCCACCGGGGCAGGTGTCCAGGCGTGACCTGAGTGCGGTTCCTCGCATGCTGCTGCGGGCGCGCCCCGCTTATGCCAGGCCCTGGAAACGATGCTATCAGCGGGGCCGCGCGCCGGGGCGTTGCTTCTCATATCCATCGCTTCGCGTTCTGGACTCTCTGATTTATTGGATCCGCCGCGCGTGTGGATCCGAGCAGATGCCTGCGAACGGACGACCGGCCAACGGACGACCGGCCGGCGCGCTCTTCGACCCCGCGCAGCGCGCGCTGGTCCAACGCGCGAGGGTCTGTGGGCGAGGAGTGATGAGCAACGGCGCTGTGGGCTGGGTGACCTATGGCTGCGGCGCATCATGGCCAGCCGCTGCCTGGGCGCAGGCAGTGGCCCCTGCCGTGGCGCCGCGATGGTTCTCGACAGCTCTTTGGCCAAGTGCGGGCGTTCTCTGGCGCGCTCCAGGAGCTCGACGTGGCGGAGCGGATGGCTTCAGGCCTTCCGCATTTTTTTCCGGTGTCGCTCGTCCCGATCTGGGCGGGAGCTCGGGGCGGCCTGGGGGTGGGTATTTTAGCGGAGTGCCCGAGCAGGAGCTGCGTGGCCTGCCGTGTCTGTTTTGGCAGATGGGACCAGAGGCCAACGGCCGCGTGGAGCTGATAGCCCGCGAAGATGTTCACGGCCTGCGCGACATCAGGAAGGCGAGACGCAGAGACGGTCGTTTGAGGAGAGGCAGAACGCCTTGGATTTGCTTCACCCATGTAGATGGGCCCCAGTGGGCGAGCAGCGCGCGCATGTTCTGTGGGGCACACAGGGCCTCGGCAGACGCGGTGGCCTTCATGATGGCAGACGGGATAATCAAATTCCCGCCGCGGGGCGCTGGGTGACCCACGTTGGGTGAAGAGGTGGTTGCATTCGAAGGCGCGGATCTACGTGGGTAGGAGACGCAATTGCTAGCCTCCTTTCTCCGAGGAGAATGCGCGTGTAGACTGGGGGCAGGCGACCTGTATCGCTGCGTGCCGCAGCAGCATCGCGGCGCGGGCGCCGTCGATCGGCGCGCGGAGTGCGCCGTCCCACTGGCTCGTGCCCCCGTCGTCTTCCTGGGCCAACTTACATGCTCAAGAGGCTGCGTGGGCGCCGTTTGCGGGCGTGGTGAACAGGTGCTGTCGGGGGTCTTGAGCCGGCCAGTCAGGATGAGACCGGTTCCAGACCAATGGGGGGCGCCAACATGCAGTTCGCGAGGGGGGGGCAATGTCCGACGCAACCAGAGGGGGGCCACTAACGGGATCATCCACCAGATGTTTGCATCGACGAGCAGCCGCGGCAGAGGCTCCGGCGAACGGGGCCATCTAGGTGGGGGGCCTCACGGCGCGATGAGAACGCGCAGTGGAATTTCGCAGCCTTCATCAATCACCTCCAACGCAGCGCCAACGCGGAGCGGGGCGCGCCATATGCGAGGCCATTTGGAGAGGTGGGCGGAAGCCGATCGCCGATCGAGCGGGTCTGCTTCGGCGGTCAAATATCCTTCTCTGCTAAATTCAGAGCAGCTGCGAGCTTTTATTTCGGGCGCCCAGTTGCAAGCGGAGCATCCATAATACATCTCGACGGGCACCCCAGTAGTGGGGGGATCAACGCGACAGGGGCATAATTCCGTGGGAGCCAGCCCGATTGGGGCCTCCGCTGGTAGCCCATTCAGGCTCAAGCCCAGGGCGCTACTACCGCCTACGCGCGCTCGCCCATGGCGCTCCCAGTTCTCAAGGCTTCAGTTGAGGCCGTGCACCATCGCTCGTTCATGTGACGTGCGTGCTCTGTGGAGCTGAAACGTTTAAGGGCTTTTTGGGGGCTGCGGGCCGGCGGTTTACTGCGGTGCAGCACCGATCAACCAATCAACCAGTGGCGGTGCGGACCTGTTGCGCGGCCGATTTTGACCCAGTCGAAAAATGGCTGCCAGCGCGGAAGACTCTTGCATGTGGGGCGTGCTTTGGCATGGGTGTGCCCCCCATCCGTGCCAATTCTCTGAATTCTTTACGCTTCGCGTATCCCCACCAGCCCATCTCACAGCAGCAACTCTTGCGAAGCATGCCGACAGTCGTGTTTGTCAGGCGTGTGTCCGCTTGGGCCCGCATATCTCCCCTGTTCCTCCTTCCTCCCGCCTACTTGTACATCCTCCTTGTGGGGGGAGCGGGAGAAGGACGAGGCGGAGGAGGAGGGAGAGAAAGCGCTCCTCGTGATTTGAGTCGTTTGGGGTTTCTCGTCCTGGTGTGAGTCGTTCGGGCCCTTCTTCCTGGTGTGAGTCGTTCGGGCTCTTCGTGGTGTGAGTCGTTCGGGCTCTTCGTCCTGGTGTGAGTCGTTCGGGCTTCTCGTGGTGTGAGTTGTTCGGGCCCCTCATCCTGGTGTGAGTCGTTCGGGCCCCTCCTCCTGGTGTGACTCGTTCGGGCTCCTCGTGGTGTGAGTCGTTCGGGGCCCGCGTCGTGGTGTGAGTCGTTCGGGCTCCTCGTGGTGTGAGTCGTTCGGGCGCCTCGTCCTGGTGTGAGTCGTTCGGGCCCCTCCTTGTGGTGTGAGTCGTTCGGGCTCTTCGTGGTGTGAGTCGTTCGGGCCCCTCGTCCTGGTGTGAGTCGTTCGGGCTCCTCGTGGGGCCTCTTGGGGGCCTCTTGGAGCCTCTTGGGGCCTCTTGGGGGCCTCTTGGGGGCCTCTTGGGGGCCTCTTGGGGGCCTCTTGGGGCCTCTTGGGGGCCTCTTGGGGGCCTCTTGGGGGCCTCTTGGGGGCCTCTTGGGGCCTCTTGGGGGCCACTTGGGGGCCTCTTGGAGGCCTCTTGGGAGCCTCCTGGGGGCCTCTTGGGGCCATCTTGGGGCCTCCTGCGGCCTCCTCAGAAGCGCAAAGTCTAGCTGCCCCCTGAGAAGGACAACATGAACCCAAAACCTTCGTAAAATCAATGATTTTGCGATGAAGGACGATGAGCGCGGCCCCCTCAGAAGTCCCAAATGGGGCCAAAACCTTGGTAAAATCAATGATTTCTGCTTCGAAGAGGAGTAGAGGCGCCAAACTCCCCCCCCCCCCCGGGGGCCAGAATCCTCGTGAGGGTCGTCGTTTTTTGGCCCTCCCAGGAGTCGAAAAAGACCCCCCTGACACCACTCGGCCCGCCCTCTCCAGGTCCAGGGGAGGGGGTAGGGGGAGGGGTAAACCCCTCCCCGAAGGGGAAGAAGGGGGGTTGAGAACAGAGAGAGCTCGCTAAACCACTCACGCCCAAAGGGCTGGTGGGATTTCTTTTCGCAGTGCGTCATTGCCAAGGAAGTTGCACGCATTAGGTGGAGTCAGCTTTTCTACGAGGCTGCTCGCAGTATGCTGGTGTGACCATGCGTGGATCGTGGGGTTGCCGCGTCGGCAGGCTGCAGGGTTTGCCCGGGTATGCGGAGGATCCCTCGGTATTGGGTGCCTGTGCAACGCGTTCCCCTTTGCGTCGTGTGTAATGCGAAAGATGGGGAGTGCCACTTCTGCCGTGGCCCGCTGCATGTCCGTCTTAGGCCCCCACCTATCTACGGGCCGCTGCGTATTCCTCTGGTGCGCGGAAGCGAGGCCGATCGAGAGTGCGGGGGAGACATCGTCCTGCGGTCGGGTGCATGTGCCCTGGTGGGACCTCGGCGCTGCTCGCGATTGTCCTGGGGGAAGTCCGTGTTCTGATGATCTCAACCTGGCCGCGCCTATCCGCTCAGGTTGCGGGGTCGGCCGTCAGTGGTTCCCTCCGCCCTGGCGTTGCCATCTCTGATCGCTCTCCCGCCCCTGCTCCCGCTCTTTTCTTTTGCTTGGGAACGTCTGTGCAAGTTTTAGTCGAGAGCCAGTGAGTGTTTTACGCAGCAACTTTGTTGCCAATGCCTGGTGCGCGCCACCCGTGGGGCCTGGCAGCTAGCCGCCCTTGGTGCTCAGTTTCTTTCTGCGTCCCGTCGTTGTGGCGCGAGGCATGCGCGCCCCGCGCGTCGCCAGGTGCGGTCTGTGCCTTTGCCGACGTTGCCGCCGCAGGCGGCGTCACGCCGTCAGCTCGGCCCCGCTGACATTTCGACAGATGTGCGCAGCTGCCGGGGCTTCGGGTCGGTTGGCTGTCCGACCCTTTCTCTGTCGTGCCGTGCGGCGCGACCGCGCGTCTCCTCGCGCTGTCCTCGCTTCGCCGCTTTCTTTCCCTTAGTCAGGTGTGGCGGCGGAGGCGCCTGTAGTTTCCAGGCGCTTATGCCATCGTGCCCCACCCATTCGGCTTTGCTGCCGTGGGCGCCTTTCGCTGGGCGCCCTGGCTCGGGCTAGCAGGTGGCCTGCGCGGTTTCCTCGCGCGGCGCCATTTCGCGACTGTGCCGCCTTAGGCGGCGTCGCGGCGCCACCGCGCCCGTGGCGGCGTCTCGTTCGGCGCCCCGTGCGGCGCCGCCGCCGTCCCCGGGCCCCCCAGTCGTGCCGAGAGGCTGCCGTGGAACGGCGGCGGCAGCGGGGCCGGCTCGCCCCCCCGCCGCAGGAGGCGGGACTTCTTGGGCCCTCTGGCTGGGGGCCTGGGCAAGAGGTCGGTGCCCATGGTCTCGGGATGCTGCGCCCGTCGGGGCTCTTTATCTGGAGGGCTGCGGCGCTGCCGCCGGCGCGGCGCTCTTTGCCGACTGCCTTGGCTGCTTGATTATCCTGGCGGGTAGTCGCACTGCGCGCGCCGTGGGCGGATGTGTCGTTCGCGGCCGCCCTGTCATGTCGGCGCGACCGCGCGTCTCCTCTCGCCGTTTATTTTTGTCGTCTTCTCTCTCTCTCTCTCCCTCTTTTTCCTTTCTTGACAGTGTCGGTGGTTGTCTGGCTAGCTGGCCGACTCGCCGCGCTCGTTTGCCCTTGCAGTGGCACTGGTTTGATGCTGTTCGCCACTGTCCGTCTTGCAGGCGTTGGGATGCGACATTTGCATGTTTGCTGGCAGGTTGTGCGATCGAACGTTTATTCATGCACCCGTTCCGGTGTTGAAGCCTTGAGCGCGGCCGATGACGCAGCTCTTTTGATTCGCTGCGGCCGGCGTTGTCACGCGTCTTTGGCTTCTCCACCCATCATCGCGGTCGCTTTGCGGTGCTGGTCTACTGGTTGACACTTCCAATTGGCCTCGCAGGACCGCTGGTTTGGCCACAGCACCAATGTGCCTAGCAGCGTTTATTCTTTGCGCTTCACTCTCTAACGCCGCTCTGGTGATTGAGTGGCGGCAATTCGCATTGGGCTGTCGTGCTGCAGTTCGCTTTGACTTGGGTGCTTTCCTCGTTTTCTGGCCGCTGCGTGTTTCGTTTGGAGTTGCAGCTCCTGTAACCCACCCATCGCTTGCATGTTGTAGTGTTCGATGTTCGCACGCTGCGCTATCGACAATGTTCGGTCGCAATTCGCACTTTCATCCGCTGCCTGCGCCTGAGTACCCTGTGCGCCTCTGACTTGAAAGTGTGTGTGTGTGTGTGTGTCTCCCCTTCCCGCAGCTCCGCGATGCTGCTGCTGCTCCCCCACCCCGTCTTCCCACTTTGGGACTGCGTGGTGCGTCCGTCTTCCGTGCCTTTCTCCAATGCTGCGGCCGGTTTCCCAGCTTTTCGGGATTCGCTTGCCCCACGTCTTGTCGGTGTTGCTCGTCCGGTACCGCCGTCTCCGCCTTCGGACGAGGCCTCAATTTCCTCGCTGCCCACCATGCCTGGGTGGACATGTGCGGTAGAGCCAGTGGTGCTCCCGCGTCTGACGGCCCGGCCGCGCGCGCTAGTTCTTTGCCGAGGGCCCGATTTGCTTCGCCTCGTCGCCGCGCGCGAGGCCGCGGCCGCCGCAAGGGTATGTGTGTGTGTGTAAATGTATGTATGTATACTCTGTCCTGCCTACCTCTCGTTATCCGCTGGCCTGTCGGCTCTGGTGCTGACGTGTTCGTGCTCTCATTCGTTGCGAGGGGAAAACGTGTGTCGTCGCTATCCTGCGGACCATCGATTTGGTCAGGTCTCTGATCCGTTGATCCCGTTGACAGTGCGCCACCCCTCTGGCGACTACGTGCCGATTCTTGACCGCGCCGGCGCCGAGCCCCAGGCCAGGCCAACTGGTGCGGCAGCCTGAGGCGAGCGCGGTGCGCCGCCGCCTCCGCCGCCCGCCAGCCCCGAGGGGGCGCTGCACCACTACGGGGGGCTCTCGCGCAGGTGTCCCCAGAGAGCGACGAACGAACGCGACGAACATCAACGACGAAGGTGGAATGACGACGACCAGCGACGAAGTGCGACAATCTGCGACCGGAGACCGACGAACGACCATCGACGCAAACAACGAATGGCGACTGGTGAGCGACGACAGGCGACGACGCACGACGGACGACGACGAAGAACGACGGTTGATGAACGACGACTGCGACGAGCACGGGCGAACAACGAACGGCGAACGGCGAGCGAATACCGACGTTAAGCAGACGATGACCAATGACTGACCTCGACGATGGATGACGGACCACTGGCGATCGACGGACGATCGACGGACGACGACGACACCGGTGCCGACGGCGCCGACGCCGACGCCGACGCCGACGCCGACGCCGACGCCGACGACGACGCCGTCGACGACGACGCCGCCGACGACGGCCCCCCAAACCAGTCCTACGGCGTTTTTGACCAGAATTTCTAGAAGGATCCAGCCGTGTCGACAAGGCCGCCCCCCGAGGCCTAGGGTCGGGTCGGACGAACGGGGGGGATTGGGAAAGGGGGCTTGCGAAGTCAGCCGCACGCGAGATGTTTTTGCCCCGCCGCCGGGCGTCTTTCTCCATACATGGCCGCCTCTAGTGCTGGGAGGCGCTGGGAAAACCAGCCACACGAGCCGATTCGCCAGCCCCCCCATGTGCTAATCCCCTTTCGTCCAAGCCGATAGGGAGGCCCCGCCACCGCACCCATGCCGGGGACCCTCGACCCCAGGTCCCTACAGCCAAGACTCTGGAATAAGGACCCCTTCGGTATCAGGAGGCGCTCTTGTCTTCGGGCCGTTCCCTGGGTCTGGATCGTGGAACCTTTTCGTGGCCGAGGCTCGCCGTGGCCAGAATAGCACTTCCGTTCCTCACTCAGCAGGGCTGCTCCCGACCCTGTTTCGCAGTTGTGCATGACGGCGTGTCCGTTGGTTTGCCTTGATCTGTACATTGCGAAGGTCTTACGGCTGGTGCCGCCGACCCTGAATGGGGATGACGGCGGCTGTGGCGGCGACGACGACGACGCTGACGTGGGTAAGAGTCCTCAGGGATGCTTCTGGGGGCCCCTTCGAGCGCTCAGGGGCCTCTGGGAGGGCAGTTTTGGAGCCTCTTGGGAGCCACTTGGGGCCTTTCGGGAGCCTCTTGGGCGCCTCTTGGGGGTTCCTGGGGGCCTCTTGGGGGCCTCTCGGGGGCCTCTCGGGGGCCTCTTGGGGGCTTCTCGAGGCCGAGGACTCGAAATGTTCATTCGGGTACCGTCTGGGCGCCCTCTTGGAGCTGTCTTGGGACAGTCTTGGGCCTTCTTCGAAGCCTCTTGGGCCGTCTTGGGGCGATCTTGGGGGCCTCTTGGGCTGTCTTGGAGCGTCGGGAAGCCGAAAAGGCGAGAACACCAAAATCAGTCAAGAACCTGCGGACAATTAATGGAGTTTGCACCTTGGGGCCCTATTGGGAGTACTCTTGGAGGCCTCTTGCGGCGTCTTGGAGGCCTCTTGGGCCGTCCGGAGGCTATCTTGGGCGTCTTGGACCGATTGTTCGGCGATTCGGGGCCCTGTTGGACCGTCTTGGGGGCCTTTTGGGGCACTCTTTGCCCGTCTTGGGGCCTTTTTGGGCTCTGGGACCCCCTGGGGGTATGATATTCTGACCTGAGACTCCCCCTCCACCCGCCCCTTCAGCACTCCCCTCCACCCCCCGCCTCAACACCGTCCCCGGGGCCCCCCCCCGCTGGAAAGGGGTCAAAGGGAAGGGGTTTCGACTCAATTCGAAGTGGCTCAATTTCCTTTTGGCTGGCGCGTTTGAGGAGGAGGGCCCAAGGAAAGGGTGGGGGGAGCGGCGACGGCGACGGCGACGGCGACGGCGACGGCGACGGCGACGGCGACAACGACGGCGACGGCGACGGCGACGACGACGGCGACGGCGGCGATAGCGACGGCGACGGCGATGGCGATGGCAGCGGTGGCGGCGACGGCGGCTGCGACGGCGACGGCGACGGCGACGGGGACGGCGGCGGCGGCTGCGACGGCGACGGCGACGGCGACGGCGACGGCGACGGGGACGGCGACGGGACAGCGGCGGCGGCGGCGACGACGACGGCTACGGCGACGACGACGACGACGGCGACGGCGACGGCGATGGCGACTGCGACGGCGACGGCGGCTGCGACGGCGACGACGACGACGAAAACTACGAAGACGACGACGACAGCGACGGCGACGGGGACGGCGACGGCGACGATGACGGCGACGGCGACGGCGACGATGACGGCGACGGCGACGGCGACGGCGACGGCGA
>CAUYUJ010021389.1:0-64946 GCA_963575745.1 Prorocentrum cordatum
TTGTTGCGAGTGCGATCGATGAAGGCGCGATGTGCAGAAAGAAGATGCCGACTACAAGCTCGCACCGCCAATGGAAAATCTGGCGTGCCAGCAGTGTCGCGTTTTGCCCGGATGCTGTCCAGACACGCAGAGGTAAGCCAAGGATGGGAAGAGTTCATGCGGATTGACGACTGCGGTATGTGAAGCTGCATGGCACTGAAAACCTTCTCCGCGACAGCGCGTGCTGCCGCGTCAGGCGAGGATGCCGGAATAAAACTCCAATTAGTATTGCGAAAATGACAACGCATAGCCGACCATCGCGCTTCCTTATACTTCCAAACCGGACGGGAGACAGAAGAAACCGAGAGAGGCGGGAAGGACAAGGAGACAAGAACAAGACGATGGTCGGCAAGCTCTGGCAAGACTGTAGTAGAGTCTTGATCTGGAAGGTCGGTGAGAACTAAATCCAATAAATTCGGGCCTCGAGTGGGCTGCCGAACCTTCTCTTTGAAACCGTGCATCGTGCACCAATGCTGCGTCGCCGTACCCTCCGGAGTAACTACCCTGGAGAAACGCAACCATCCAGTGTGATGTATGTTCAGATCTCCTACCACGACCGTGCCTACCGCAAGATTCGAATGCGCCGCCCATTCAGCACTGAACGCATTGATGCTTGCGATTTTGCCGTAGTGGGGTGGACGATACCAACAAGCAAGCAAGACTGGACCTAGAAGCGAATGATATAAGAACCAGATGATCTCAGCAGAGGAAGAGCGAGAGAGAGGAGAGAAGAGACTGGTTAAACAATCTTGCACGAAAACAAGAACACCACCACCATTCCTGTTACGATCACGGCGCTCCAAAACTGTGTAATGCAAAAGCGATGGAATGCTGCAAGCGCTGTCTAGTTTCGTCTCATTCAAAACGAGAACGGCAGGAAGAAACGGCAACAACGCAAGACGACCTTCCAGCTCTGCCTTACGAACTAAGAAACTATCGATATTTACATGAAGTATGGTGAGGCTTTGTGAAACAAGAGACGGATCGGATCCGGATTCTCGCGGATCCCCGTCTCGAGGCAAATTGCGTGAAGAAGACTCTGAACTTCGAGCGAAATAGCTCGTCAATAAACGCTGCGAGAAATCGATGCGAGAGAGAGGAACAGAAGGAGGCAGGACAAAGGACGAGGGAGAAGGACGAGGAGGAGAACTGCCTGTCAGTGAACTCGAAAGAGTACCTGGCTTGCAACTGGAAGGTCGATATTCCGCGGCAGAAGGCAATCGATTCCGACGCTTTTCAAGCGAACCAGCGGATCTTGGACCACGCCGGCGGAGACGAGAAGATACTGCAATACCCGGGGACCGCCCACAATCCGCATTGCGGAGGGCGTGGGTAGAGGAGAGGAGAGGGCAGTGAAACAAGTAAGCAGCCCCCCAACACCCCTATTTCAGGGACAGATTCAAAAAAGGATGCAAAAACGCTCCCTCAAAATCAGTATTGGACTGCTGAAAAGCTTTCGCTCCGTCAATCTGCACAAAACGGTTCTTAAAGTCGGCCTCGACAGCCTGTCCGGGCGCAGCTGCCTTCAAAAGCTCTCGTGCTCGGCCGAGAGCCCAATCACGATGCTTGTTAAACTTGGTTTTGGCTGCCCGGACGCGAATCGAACCAGACGAACTAGCGAAACTTGCATTCCGCGACTCGTCCAAGAATTTCTTCTGATTATCTTCAGTCAAGAACTCGATGTAGGAGGTCTTCGATGCAGTCTGGGCGTTCCGGGGCCCCTGCATGAAATGACCAATGGAATACTGAGGTAAGCTGGCAAACTTCAGCATGTACGTCTCGATCTCACGAACGCGATCCTGCAAAGAAGTCGAAGCCGAAAAGCCCGAGAACGCCACCTGCCGATTCGCCGGGTCGATCGAATTAATCATCTGAATCTGCTGCTTACTCAGGCCTCCGCTGGAAGACGGACGCGATTCAAGAACTCTAAGACGACCACGAACCTCTTCCATCTCATCTTTCAGGGGATCGACCGCTTCCGAAATTGCAATTTTCGTCTCTGCCGAAATCCGAGTGTGCAAACTGTTGATGTCGTCTTTGGTCGCTGTTTCAGCCTTCAAGCTCATGTTCGTCATAATGAAAGTCAATTTCTCGTCCATTGAGGCAGATGCCGGAGGAGGAACAACGGCTGGTGCCGGCGGGGGGACGAAACCCGCGCCCGCTCCCGGGGGGACGAGATCCGCGCCCGGCCCGGAACTGCCACCCGAAGGGCCGGTTCCAGGTGCACCGGGAGCCGCATGCATGCCACCCGAAGGGCCATTGCACGCACCGGAACCGCCACCCGCAGGGCCAGATCCGGGAGCAGCCGCCACAAAAGTAGCAGCGCTCAGCTCACTACCGGGACTGCTTCCCATGCAAGTCCCGGGAGCCGCATGCACGCCACCCGAAGGGCCTTTGCATGCACCGGAATGGCCACTAGAAAGGCCCATTCCGGGAGCGACCGCTGCAGAAGCAGCAGTGCTCGGCTCTGCGTTCCCGCCCGCGCCTGGAAAGGCTGGCACGGGATGAAACTCGACGTCCATCATGTCCTCTGTTCTCGACTTCTTCTGCTCAGGAGTTCCACCGGGCGAACGGGCGAGCGCTGCCTTGACAGCATTAGCTCTGCTGGACAAACGCCCAAGAGGACCTTTGGATCCTCCCTTCCCGCCCTGCGAGAAACAGAAGTCCGTCGACTCGCCTGGAAGAGCAGCGGCAGCATCACCGGACATTGCGACGAGTTTTGAATGAAAAAACGAAGTGTATAAGGTGGTTGACCGCCCCGGCGACAGACGAAAGATATACCTTGACCGCCCCGGCGACAGGCAATGGTAGCTCCTGAGCTCGTGCCACAACAGCTTGAGCCACAACAGCTTGAGCCAAAATGGCTTGCTTAGAATATTGGGCAAATTTGGTGTACACACTAGGGAGCATTTATCAGTCGAGGTGCCCTCCAGAGGAATGAATCCAGACAGAAACGCCCCTCCCGGAGCAGCGGGATCAGGGCCTGCACGAGCGGGATCGGCGTCCAGGCGCCGGGAGCCGTATCGAGTTGGCCCGCCGGCGCGGCTGGCACTGTCAAGCCCTGGGCGGCCGATGGACGTCGCCAGCCTGGCCGTCGCAGGTCAGGGTGATCCAGGTTCGCGTGATCCGTTGGCCAGAGGCGACGGTCTTCGGCGGCGAGCCAGCAGAGAGATGGCGTTTCGCCGAGATCCAGACCGTGGAGCGCCGAATCGTGCAGGTTGGCGTCGAGCGTCGCAACGATGTGGAGCTCCAGCAGCAGATCAGCACCTATGTGGCCGGCATCGTTGACTTCCAGCAGGGCAGGCACGAGCTGGAGACCGTAGGTATGCGCTTGAGGGTCACTGAGGCGGAGCTCGAGACGGCGAGGGACGGCCTCAGGGTCGAGTACGACGAGGCCAAGCAGTACTTGAACCACGAGAAGAGCGAGTACGAGCAGCAGATCCGTCGTGCTCGGCATGCGGCTACCACCCACATCCAGCAAGAGTTGCAGCAGTGCGTCGAGGAGCGCGACGCTGCGATGGTGCGGTCCAGGGATGTCCACAATGCCGAGATGCGGGTCTTGGATGCCGAGGCCAATCACGTCTTGGTTGCAGGTCGTGCTGAGAACGAGCTGCGGTCTGAAGTCGGAGCGATCAAGAGGGCGCGAGACACGCTTCAGACCGAGTGGACCGAGGCGACCGAGCAGGTCCGGAGCGCCGAGGCCAAGGTGCAGCAGAGAGGCATCGCAAAGGACCAGGACTTCGAGCGTCTCAAGGCGGAGGCGAGCGACCTGAAGTTCAAGTTGCAAGAGGAGTCCGAGATCGCGCAGTTGGCGCGGCGGCGGCT
Organism: Prorocentrum cordatum; assembly: GCA_963575745.1. NCBI lineage: Eukaryota > Dinophyceae > Prorocentrales > Prorocentraceae > Prorocentrum > Prorocentrum cordatum. The sequence goes on from CAUYUJ010021389.1 coordinate 3,865, forward strand.
GACTACGCGTGCCCAGTCGTCGGACGACCAGCTGCGAGGGGAGCTCAACGACGCGGCCATGAAGTGCGAGATGGTGGAGGCCGAGGCGTCCAGGCAGATCGCGGCTGCGTGGGCTGAGTGCGACATGAAGGTCGAATCAGCTCAGCACGAGGAGCGGGAACACAAGCGAGGCGCAGATTCGGCCAGGGTGAATTTCTACGCAAGCCAGGCTTTGCACAACACCGAGAAGGAATACTACGAGCACGAGGTCGACGAGTTGCGCGCCGAGTCCCGCGAGTTGAGGGACGAGAAGGCGGCCTTGGCGAGGGCGGCCCAGGAGCTGATGGACATCCAAGCTCCAGGACCGCATGAGCATGAGTACGCCGAAGGCCATTGGGAGCAGCAGGACGACATGGATTTCGGCAGTCGGACTGGACCAGTCGATCCAGGACCTGCGGTCCCACCAGGACTCTCGAGGCAGTCGGCGGCAACGCCGGGTGCATCGTCCCAGGACGCTGGCATCGCCGCAGCCATGATGGAGTTCATGCGCCAGATGGCCGACCAGCAGCGTGCTGGGGTCGAGGAGCAGAGCGCGCTGCTGAAGGGGCTTACGCGCGCCCAGGAGAGCTTGGCCGAGGCGCAGCGCGAATCCCAGTCGAAGCTGAAGCCAGCGAAGCCTTCGCTCACGGGCAAGGATGCGAGCACCTTGAAAGTCGAGCTTGAGAAGTTCCGCACCTACCAGAACGAAGCGCGCCAGAACAGCAAGGCGATCTGGTTCGAGGGCGCGAGGGCCATCGCTGAGGGCACCGCGAAGATCGAGCTCGAAGACATGATCGTTACCGAGATGGGTGGCGAGGAGGCCTTCCAGAAGCTGGTTCGTGTTCGGGACGATCCGCGATGGGGCCTCTACTGGTCTCGCTACGAGCGTAGGCTGAAGCGGGCCGTCCACCTCGACGACGAACACGAGTCCAACGAGGCGGTCCGGCGCTACAGCAGGTTTGTCCTTGCCAAAGGTCGCGAACCCGGAGAGGGCGTTGCAAAGTTCGTGAAACGTTGATACTCGGCGTCAGGACCGACATGCTGAAGTACGGCCTCCTGACACGATGACGCCCGGAGAGCCGATGTTGATGTGGGGAGATCGAAGAGTTCATGACGAAGATCGAAGGCAGCTTGTTGATCTACTGATGGACCTCCCTACCTTCCCGAGGCGCATGGCCATCCGCGAGGACGAGGACAGCAGCATGACCATCCTGGGCCGGTGCCGCCAGTACGTCAGGGCACGAGCTCGAGTGGGGCTCCAGTCGTCCGAGACTAAGCCGGGGCAGCTGCTGAACACTTTTTTTTTTTTTTATTTTTTTTTTTGTTGTTTTTTTTTTTTTTTTTTTTTTATTTTTTTTTTTTTTTTTTTTTTTTTTTTTTTTATGTTTTTTTTTTTTTTTTTTTTGTTTTTATTTTTTTTTTTCTAATTTTTCTTCTTTTTTTTCTTTTTTCTTTTTTTTAGTAGTATTTTTCGATCGAGCGAACGCGAAGACGGGTTCGCCGCGGCCAAGAAGGAGGCCAAGAAGAGAGGAGGATGCGATGGTGGCGAAGGCCAAACAGTTCATCGAGAGCCTGAAAGGTGCTATTTATTTTTTTGTATCTTATTTTTTTTTTTTTTTTTTTCAGCGGCCTCGTCAGGTTTCCCGTTCCCGCCGACTCCGACGGCGCAGCAGCTGGACAGCCGGTGGAGGGCGGCCCGCGAGCCAGACAAGGGCAGGTCGAAGGCCGAGGCCGCGCCGCGGGCCGGCACAGGCGACTGCCCGCGTTGCAAGGGCACGCACCCCGAGTGCTCGGTCTGCCCGAATCAGAAGGCCAGTGAGGAGCAGGGCTGGGACGTGACCAAGGCGGTGAAGGACGCTATCCCATGCTGGTACAAGCATTTGAACAAGGGCCAGGCTTGCGGAGGCATGGGTCACCTCAGTCGCCACCACGCCCTCTGCTACACCGAGAAGGGCGCCAAGGAGGCGGAGGAGTACCTCAAGCAGAAGGCCGACAAGGGTGGTGGCAAAGGACGAGGTAGAGGTGGCGAGCAGGGCGGTGGTAGAGCGAAGTCCAAGGGCAGAGGCGGCAATGCCCGCTTGCTCACGTTTGAGGGCTCGCACGCCACTGACCAACAAGAGCGGACGGACCGTGCCGCGAGGCTCCTGGCGTCGTTGATGACGATGGAGACCGACAGCGACATCGACAGCAACGGGGGCGAGGCCAAGTCCAAGAAGCTGTTTGATATGAACCTTAATTCGAGCGAGACCTTCGACTCGGACTTGTGAGCCCAGCTCGCCCGCGCAGCTGGATTAGGCGTACTTTGTCTCGGGTGCGCTATTTCGCGGGGAAGGCCGTAATGATTCTCCTTGGGTTCGCAGCCCTCATGATGGTGATCGGGGTCATCGCTTGCGGCATCGAGAGCCGAGTTGCCAATTCGACCTCTCCGCTGATGGCAGTAGCGGCGAAGAACGAGCTCGTTCGCAAGGTCGGTCAACTTTCAAGCGGTGGCGCCAAGCATATGGTCTTGCAGGTGTCGGGCGGATACAATTGTCGAGCCTTCACGTGGATAGGGGAAGCGAGAACTGAAACAGTCTTCGATACCGGAGCTACTCGCAACTCCATAGACCGCGACTTCCTGAAGGCACTGCTCGAGGAGCCCCGGACGTCCAACTTCGTTGAGGACGTGGAGGCCATCGAGCCAATCACCTGCCGCTCTTTCGAGCGCGGCCAGACGGTGGTGGTGAACCGACTCGCTACATTGAAGGTCTCTTTTCGCGAGAACGGTGCTGTCGCCTGCGAGACGGTCAGCATGGGGTTCCTTGTCGTGCCGAATTGCACCGAGGACTTGCTCATCGGGAAGCCATCCTTGGACAGGTGCGGGTTCGTCTCCGACCGTGACTCCATCGAGCTCAGGTCGCTCGGGGTTCGCTTTCCGACCGTGCTGCCAGGCGAGCAGGGCGACCCGAATACGCATACCTTCCTGCGGTGCTCGGACCACATTGTCGTGGAGGCGCCGCCTGGCCAGAGCATCGTGAAGACGATCTCGATGCGCGCGCCGCCGGAGGCTCGCTCGAGCAGCCTTTGGATCGAGCCAGGTCCTGATCTACCCGACCATTGCCAGGTCATCGAGGGGCCGCTGATAGTCCAGAACGGTACCTACAACGTGGACCTGATCGTGCACGATCGCGTGCATTTTGGCCCTGGTCAACGACCACTTCGCGCCCGTGATGCCACCCAGCGCGACTTGGACGTCCTCAACGCCCTCGGCAGGGAGGAGTCCAGACGGGCGGCGGAGATTTACTCATTGTGGCAGGCTCGAAGCGAGGCCTATTGCGACTCAGAGGTCGAGACAACTGCCAAGTCTGCTACGTCGGCAAGTACTTCGACAGAGGCCCAGATGCTGAAGACGTCCTACAAGACTCGTGGCAAGAAGGAGCGCCACGAGGTCCTCTTCCCCGACCTGGTGAAAGAGATCGAGGAGGACAAGAAGAAGCGCGCGTCGGAGGTCAGCTGGCCGAACCGGGAGTCCGAGGCCTACAAGGACGAGGCTGAGAGGCAGGCCGGCCCTCTCCTGGGGCCGCAGCTTACGGGGAAGCAGAAACGCCGCTTCCTCACCAAGGTCGTGCGTGCATTCACGTGCTGTCTGTGGCTGCCCGGCTGCAACCCGCCGAGGGTCAAAGACTTCGTGGCCGACATCAATTTCAGGCCAGATGCGGTGCCGAAGGTCACGCAGCCGTTCCCCCTCAGCAAGTTCGACGAGCTCCGTTTGCGCTACCACGAGGACGTCGAGGTCGAGGAGGGCAAGGCACGTTGGCTACTTCCAGGTGAGCGTTCAGAGTGGGGATCTCCTTCGTTCGTAGTGGACCAAGACAGCAAGGGTCTTCTCGGGCGCCCTGTCAGGGACTACCGGTACCCCAACAGCTGCACCGAGGAGGAGGCGTGGCCGAGCTCGCGCGCCGACGAGTGCCTCGCACGAGCTCAACAAGGAGCTTTACATACGCAGCTGGACTGCATCTGGGGCTTCACGCAGATCGAGCTTGCCCCCGAGGCGCAGAGGGCTTTTACGTTGCTTACCAAGCGCGGAATGCTCCGACCTTTGGTTTTGTTCTTCGGCGCCAAGCAGGGGCCCGCAATTTTCCAGAAGTTGATGGACTGGACGTTCGGGGACCTTCGCGGTAAGGACGACGAGGAGTTCCACTCGGTGTTCATGGACGACTGCACCTTGTCTACCGAGGCGTACGAGCACGACGCCGACGACGACGTGGTGGACCGCCACATCGACCATTGCATTCGTTTCTTGCAGGCGGCCAAGGGCAGGAACATTCAGTTCAAACTCACGAAGTCCAAGTTCGCGCACGAGTTCATCCATCTCTTGGGTTTCAAGCTTGGGCGTGGCCTTCGCTACGTGGACCCAGGCAAGGCTGACAAGATTGAGAAGTGGCCGGAGCCCAAAAGCATCGACGATCTGGTCAGCTTCAGGGCTTACTGCAACTTCGTGCGCGAGTTTATCCCAAACTTCAGCTCGTTAGAGACGCCGCTCAAGAAGTTTATGAAGAAAGGGGCTAAGTTCGTGGACTACCAGAAGGACGCAGAGGCACAGAAGGCTTTCAACGTGCTCAAGCACTCGCTCGCCCGTGAGGTGGGTCTTGCCACGCTGGATTACTCCGCGGCAGCCGACCCGAGTTCTGGTCGCCCCATCGAGCTGTACGTCGACGCCTCGGACATCGCATGGGCGGCTACCCTAGCTCAGCGGCGCGAGAAGGACGGTCCCTTGCGCCCAGTGGCCGTAGTCGGCCGCGGCTTCAACGCCACCGAGCAGGGCTGGAGCACGTTCGAGCGAGAGCTCTGTGGCCTCAGGGAGGCTTTGTCTGCCACCCATCATTTGACAAAAGGGTTCGTTGTAATAGTCTACACGGACCATCGGAATAATATCTTCACCGACTCGCTGTTCGCCAACAAGCGTATCTCCAAGAAGCTGTTGCGCTGGGCCCTCGACCTGGAGGACTTGGGCTCGCGGGTCGTTCGAGTTTGGCTGCGAGGTGAAGACAACGTTCTGGGCGACGCCCCTAGTCGCAACCCCGAGGACAGGGACATATTGCATACTCTCCGAGTTCCTGGTGGACCTGTTCGTCGAGTCATAGAACAGATGTTCACGGCGCCCACGAGCGCAGAGGAGCAGGCGCAGATGGATCGGTTTCTCGAGGAGATCGATGGCGCCCCAGTCAAGCCGAAGTCCGGCAAGGTCGACGACGAGACCCAGAAGGCGAAGTTCGCCAAGGTAAAGCCTGCCGAGACCGATGACGCGGTCCCAGCCACAGAACGGATGGCTGCTCCCTCTACTTCCTCTTCTACCAGGTCGAAGTACCATGTCGGTACAGCGGGCCCGATGTCGCGTGGCACCGCTCCAGAGTATCCTGATCGAGCTGCAGACGTCGCTGGCATGGGGGATGCCGAGGCTGATGATCAAGTCACGTGGCCTTCCTCACTCGATCAGATTGGCACCGACGGCGCGGACTTGGAGTACTCTGACTCTGAGCCGGAGGCTTACGCCGGCCTTCGGCAGTCCGTGCGCGCCTACGCGGAGGGCGACCCCCAGGTCGAGGCGAACCTCTGCAAGTTGGTGGCCAGCGTCGTGGACCCCGAGCGCGACCCGCTCGAGGTTCGCCCTGTCTTTGTCGACACGCACTCGTGGGACGGGTCTTATCCGCGTCACCCCCTGGTGACATTCCTGCCAGCGGCCTCGTCCGCCGCGGCCGGGCCTGAGGAAGGATCCTCGACTCCCGCGAAACCCGCGAGTTCTACCTTACCGCATCACCTATGTCAAGGACGAGCGCGGCGAGAATTTCACCGTCCAGTACCAGACGCCGCAGGTCTGCAATGACGGAGTGTGCAGGAAGACCATCTGGTACAGGTGCAAGCCGAACGGGGTCGCCGATGGCTCCGAAGAGGCGCTTGCTGGGCGGAAGAAGGCAGAGAACCAAGCATGGGCTCATGTCGAGGCTGTGCTTGCGCGTCCCACCGAGTCCGTGGAGGTGGAGCCCGCTGTCGGTTCAGGGCCGTTGTCCGGGACGGGTTTCTTCCGGCGGCACGGCGATCCTTTCGAGGGCTTCCAGTTCCACGTCCACCCGCGCAGGCCGGACTTCCTGACTCGCGCCGTCTGGAGGCCGCTGCGCGACACTTTGCGGCCGTCTCACGAGTTCTGCCACGCCGCCGAGTTCGTGAGGCGCTTGCCCAACGGCACCGAGGTCTACAGGTGCAAGGGCCACGAGATTCTCGGGAGTGGAGGTGAGGTGCTACCTGCCGAACTCCGCGACCGCCCTCTGAAGGGCAAGAGGTTGTGCGAGGTGTTCAGCGGCGTGGAGTCCGAGAAGGAGGCCGGTGCGATGCTATCCAGAGTTTGGGAGGCAGCTGGGGGATCTGCGGAGCGCTACGACAGGCGGCTTGACGAGCGGATGGACTTCCGCGGCCCTCACACACGCCAGTGGATGCAGGGCCACCTGGACGACCCTTGCGACGTCTACCACTTCGCAATCCCGTGCACGAGCTTCAGCATCGCCAAGACAACCCCGGTCAAGACCCGCAGCTTGGACAACCCGTACGGCGACGAGACCGACGAGGAGATCGTGTATTTCAACAAGTTGGCGCAGTCTGTCTTTATCTTCGCATTAGGGTTGATGCAGAGAGGCGTGGTGGTCATGTTCGAGAACCCCCTGATGAGTTACCTTTTCTTCCTGATGGAGTGCTCCTGCATTCTGGGCTTCGACGGTTTCCACGTGGCCAGGAGCGATCACTGTCAGGACGGCGCGCCTTATCAGAAGCCGCAGGTCTTCGCAGGGAACACCGACGCGCTGACGGAAATCGGGAGGTTGTGCAACCACGTCAAGCACCAGGTGATGCTGACCGGCGCAGCGACGCGACGTTCAGCTCCGTACCCGAGGGCGCTGTGCGAGAGGATTGTCGCAGGCTTCGCGACTGTCTTGAAAGCCACTGGCAGGCTGGGCAACGACTGCTCGAAGCAGGCCGGCGACTGCTTGGACAGGAACGCCATGAAAGTCAGCGTCGACACTTTCCCTTCAGGGCCGAGCTTTACCTCGCGCGTTGCGGAGGGCATACGAAGAATCACTCAGCTGCGACATGGGGCTGCTCGGGCGACGCCAGCGTCGTCGGACCCTCCAGCACCAGCCCCAGTACCCGAAGGTCGCGAGCAGGCGCCGCATCTTCGAGTGGAGGTTAAGCGCGCCGAGGAGTTCTTCGTTCCAGACGACAAACGGCTCATGAAGAAGCGTCGCACCAGGGACGCCAGGACCGGCGAGATCTTGGAGGATATAGATATCGACCAGGACACTACTACTAAGTACCTGCAGCGCGGCCTTGACAAACGCCGCGACCTCGTGGTGGAGGTGTGGTTTGATGACACGGAGGTGTCTGCCGAGGAGCCAGCGGCTGCCCCGCCAGTACCAAAGGCTTTCGACGAGTTGACTGAGCTGATCCCGTCAAGTCCTTCATCGATCCAGAGGGCACAGGTCGTCAACCTCCTGCAGCAGGACGAGGACTTCTCCGACATCTACGCGGCACATGTACTCCTACGGCGGTTTGAGGACACGAACCAGAGCATCCAGAACGAGCAGATGTACAAGGGCTTGAAGACCGAGCTCGCTGCACGCGGAGTCGGAGGACGCCAGGCTTCGCGACGTGCTTCGGTGGCGTTGAGGATGATGGGAGGCTACAGCTATCGTGAGGGACTGCTCTATAAGGACGAGTGGGACCCGATCGCATTGAGTTTCGCGCCGAAGGTGGTGGTCCCGAAGGGCGGCCTTCGCGCGTTTCGGTACAATGGTCGCATGTACCGGCTGCCTCTCAGGCGCCAGCTGCTCCTGTACTACCACGACTCCGAGTCGATGGGCATGCACAGCAGCGCCGAGGACACCTTGAGCAAGTTGAGCAAGCAGTTCTTCTGGCCGGGCATGGAGCACGATGTCCAGAAGTGGGTCAGTTCATGCAGTGTCTGCAGGTTGGTCAAGCCGGCCCGCGGCCTCACGGCCGACGCCCGCATGGAGCTTTACGATCGACCATTTCGAGTTCTGGGCATCGACGATCTCGGACCTATCTCGCCTGAGAGTGCGGGCTGCTCCTACATCTTGCACGCCGAGTGCGCGTTCTCCCACTACGCGTGGCTCAAGGCTGCCCCAGACAATTCTGCAGCTACCTGGGCCAAGTTCCTGCTTGAGGACGTGATGTTCGACTTGGCTGGGTTTCCTCCAGTACTTCGCAGTGATCGAGGTGCAGCTTTCACCAGCGAGATCGTGGCGCAGATCAACCAGCTCCTGAATGTCACCCACAGCCTCGGCTCCGCCTACCATCCGGAGTCGCAGGGCTTCGTGGAGGCGAGGCACCAGAAGGTGAACAGGATCTTGGCGAGCTACTGCAGCGCGCACCCGGAGAACTGGGCGCGCTGGGTGCCCTTGTGCCAGTGGTGCCTGCGAGCGACTCCGATGCCATATCGTTCGGGCCGCAGTGCTTTCGAGATCGTGACGGGCATGCTGCCGCAGGGCCCGATCGAAGAGGTCTTCAGGCGTCTCGAGCCCGGGAAGATGCTGGACCCCGGGCATTACGTCAAGGACTTAGTTGAGCACCTGGAGGCGACGCACAAGACCGTGGCGAACGAGCTCAAGGCGCAGCACGACGAGGAGGCGCACGCCAGGGCTTTGCAGGAGCCAGGCGAACGGGCATTTCAGGCAGGAGACGTTGTCTTTCTTCGTGCTCCTCCTCAGCAGGTCGCTCGTGCAGTCGGCGCCGTAGACGGCACCAGCACGAGGCTCTTGCCACGCTTTCGCCCACAGATTTTCAAGATCCACAAGATGGCGGGGCCCCAGTCGGCGATCCTCGCCAACCCTGACAGCGGCTCGACTACGTTGGGCTTCAGCCAGCCAGTGCACGTGAGCCGGCTTCGCCTTTTCGACCTGGCCGAGCTCGACGTGCCGATCAAGGACGAGTCCTTGCAGCTGGAGCTGATGCGCGGCTCGTCGTGGGTCAAGGCGGACATCGTCAGCCAGTCTGCGACAGGCAGGGTGGAGGTCGTTTTCGCCGACACGCCGAACGAGAGCACGTGGCTGGACTTGGCCAGCGAGGAGTACCGCTGGCTCTACCCATTGAGCGGAGCGGCAGCAGGCCAGGCACGCCGGCGCGTGCGACTTGCTTGATCGGTCACAGGATGAAGGCTAGGGGGATGCTGGGCGTGAAACTTACCCCAAGCGTGTTCCCCTCACTTCTGTAAATGATATCCTTCACCTGTGTCATTCCGTACTAATGCTCCAAATTCAGCCTTACAGTAAAAGCGCGTTTGCATCTGCTAGAGCTTGCTAGTCATTGTATTCTCACTCAGGGTAGTCAACTTCCCATTGTGGCTTGCAGCTGTGGGCCCTGGGTGTATTTTCCTGAATGTCGATTTTCGGAACCCTTTCGGAAATAATTTCCGAAAGGTTTCCCGAATCCATAATGAGCCAGGTTGTGCATTTCTCGAGTTCATTGTAGGTGAGTGTTTCGGGCAGTCTAGTGAGACATGGGGCCCTTAATCGAACGGGACAGGTCCCACAGTTTAGGTCTGTCCTAGTCTGAGCCCTGTAGGTCCACTACAGCCCGCCGACAGACCATTTGAGCACATGTGCACCAATGGTTCTTTGCCTTCTGAATGTGCATTGTAGTGTAGCAGAGCATTTGCGCATGCACGAGCGTAGGGCGCAGCAGGTGCACGAGAGGACTGTGGACTGTAACCACTTTGGCTCAAGACCGAGGTAAAATACACTATTGTCATCGAATCGTTTGTCGATTTGTCACTGTCAGTATTGTTCTAATATCTTCCCGAACCAGTATTGCTTGGAATATTGGGCAATCATGTTTAGTAGATTCAGTTACATTTCCGTGTTCATTGTTGCTCGAATCGCCGTTACATCTAGGAAATGCGTGATTTTTTGTCGCGTGCTAGAGGCACGGGAACAGCGTTTCAATTGAGTCAGGGCACGGTCCGTGTGAACCTCGAGTGAACATCACGCGGGACGGTGCTCTGAAAGTTGTTTTCCCGAAATTTAAAGTTGCAGCTCCTAGCAGACAGATTCAGGTAGATTTCAAGCAGCCGACAATGTGAATGCTTTCCAGCAGCTCCCCGGAGATTTGAGCGGATCTTTCACAGGCGAATTCTCTAATTTCTCGATTTAGAGAGCACGAGGTCGCGCACAGTTTTGTTCACGTATTCTCCCTCCCTCGTCCTTCTGCTTTTTTTGCTGCCCCTCACCTCGTGAGTTGTGTGCGGCCCCCTTCGCGTCGTTTGAGACGGCGAGGTCCCCGCTCTGATGTTTCATTGTTGCGGCGTTACGCTGCGAGGCATTCTTTGTCAAGTGTGAATTTTGCCGAGGCGAAAATGCCGAGATCTCTTAACCGTAATTTTTCGTGCCGCCTTACCTGCGTCTGAGGGACTAATTTTCGAGTTGCCTTACCTTGACCCTTCCGGCCAGTCAGTTCGGCAGTCCATCGTCTTCATTTTTCTCGAGTTCGCTTATCCCTGCTTCTCCTCCCGTTCTTGCTGTCCCCGCCTCGTTGTCTTCTTTTCCTCTTCGTCTTCCCTTGGGTCAACGGAGTTTGCTCGAATTTTTTACTGAGTTTCACCGTTTTTTGCTTGAGGATGGTGGCCGTGGCGAATCCCGGCCTGAGCCATCCTTTGATTGGGTTAGCCTCTCAATTTTTACTCTCAACATTCAGCGGTTTCAAGCGCACAAAGCTGAATTGTTTGCTTATTTCTTCTCTCTGCCTTCGGATCCTTCTCTTTTATGTTTAACGGAACCTTGGCTAGATGAGTGTGTAGTTTGCCCTGGTGTTCCCGGGTATTCTCTGGTTGCCCGTCGGGACCGGGGTGGTCTAGGCGGAGGCGTTGCGATATTTGCAAAAGAATCCGTTGTTGACTCCTGTTCTGTTCTTCTTCGTTCTCCGTCTGCGGAGCGCGTATGGATTTTAATGCACACTGAGACGGGGCTCGTTTAATTTGTTGTTGGTATCGTCGCCCGTGTCATGGAGAGACAAATTCGATAAAGTCGCTTAGTGAAGAATGGAATTCTCTGGCCGGGCAGTGCATAGGTTCTATAATCACAGGAGATATGAATGTTCATCATAAACATTGGCTGCGATTCAGCAGCCATGTATCCCCTGAGGGCACCGCTTTGAAGAATTGGTGTGCGGAGCGCGGTTTTCGCGAGTGTATTCGCGCTCCTACTCGGGGTCCTCACCTCCTTGATCTTTTCTTGTCTGACGTTCCAGATCTAATCACTACGAAGGTTTTAACTGAAGTAGCTGATCATAGTGCTACGCTTGCTTCTGTTTGTATGCCGCCGTTGTCTTTTGAATACGGTGAACGACGTTTATGGTTGTTTCAAAGCGCAGATTGGAGATCTATACAACAGCGTCTTTCTCAGCAGGATTGGTCTTGGATAGACAATTCCACACCTGATATTGTCGTTTCTTGTTTAACCCAGATGTTGAAATGTTTTATGAATTTACATATTCCGTCGATTGAGCAGAGCGTGCAAGTTTCACATCCCTGGCTGTCTGATGAATGTCTACTGGCAGTGCGTGCTAAGCGCGATGCTGCCGGTACGGCCGCTTTTCCGGCGGCAATCGTTCATTGCAGCGCAGTGATGTTGAAGGCTTTTCAATCTTACACGACCCGCACGCGTCAGAAGTTGCGCGGTTGTGGCCGGGGCAGCAAAAAATTGCGGAAAGTTTCACATCAGCTGCTATCGCACGTCCATAAGCCTACTTCTTCCCCTTTGAAGCGTCCAGACGGTACGTGGGCTCTTTCTGCACGTGCCAAGGCCGACCTCTTTGCCAGAGCTTTCAGTCAAAAGTGGCGTCTGCCAGCACCTGTAGTTAACGAATTTTCTGACTGCTCTGCTATTATGATTCCGCCTACGCAGTGGGGAACTTGCATTCTTCGTACTCGGTCTGCTCGCGCCGCGCTGTCGTCCCTCCGACAGGACAGCGGCACGGGTCCCGACCTCTTGCCTGCGAGGGTTCTGAAGCAGTGCAGCTCTAGTTTGGCAGTGCCTGTCGCTAAGCTGGCCCGTCTTATTTTGAGAAGTGGTCTGTGGCCGTTGCCTTGGAGAGAGCACTGGGTCCACCCTCTTCACAAGAAGCTTGCAGTTAGCTGTCCGGACAACTGCCGGGGCATCCAGTTGACCGCTCAGCTTTCGAAGGTCGTGGAGCGCATGTTTTTACAACTCTTCAGCCCGCAGCTGGACAGGTTTGGCGCTTATGGCGCGCGTCAGTTCGCCTACACTCCCGGCAGAGGGGCGCGCGATGCAATCTTATATTTTGTTTTGCAATGCATCAGTGCTCTTTCCTGTGGCCGCCGCGTCCTCTTGTATTGCTCTGACGTTAGTGGTGCCTTCGATCGAGTCGATGTGCCCCGTCTGCTCGCCAAGCTGCGTGGCTTCTCTGTCCCTGAAAGCGTGCTTGGTGTTCTCGCTAGCTGGCTGGATAAGCGCACGGCGCGAGTCATCGTGCAGGGCAAGCAATCAGATCCGGTCCGCATGGAAAATATGATTTACCAAGGCACTGTGCTTGGACCGCCGCTTTGGAACGCATTTTTTTCTGATTCTTGTATGGCGGCTCGCGCCACAGGATTCGAAGAATTGGTTTATGCTGACGACCTTAATGCTTTCCGCGCGGTTGATAATAGTGTTACAGACGACCAGGCGCATCGCATGTTAGGTGAATGCCAAAGTTCCCTTCACCGCTGGGGCGAAGCTAACAGGGTTGTTTTCGATCCTGGAAAGGAAAGCATGCACATTATCTCGCGCAGCCGGCCTTGTGGAGATTCCTTTAAGCTTCTTGGCGTCGTCTTCGATTCCAGGCTTCTTATGCATGAAGCAATTTTGTCTTGTGTCAACGACTGTGGACGGAAAATCCGGAGTCTTCTTCGAAGCCGCAGATTTTATAATACCGCTGACATCATCTTATTATATAAGGCCCAAGTTTTATCTTTCATCGAATACAGGACATGTGCATTCCATTTCGCCTCCTCTTCTGCTCTCGCCCCTTTGGACGCCGTTCAACACCGATTTCTCCAGTCTCTGGCAGTTTCAGACCTTGATGCATTACTGCATTTTGCCTTGGCTCCGCTCCCTGTCAGACGAGACATCGCCATGCTTGGCGTTATCCATCGTTCTGTCCTTGGCCTCAGCCCGGGCCACTTCTCCTCCTTCTTCCGCCCTGCTCCTCCTCCCCCCCCTCGTTCCCCTCGCCGCCACGCCCGGCATCTGGCGGACCCCCTCCCGCTTCGCGCTCCCGATTTTGCCCGACGTTCTGTGTTGGGTTTAGTCAACGTTTATAACCTTCTGCCGGACAGCGTAGTCGCCGCGCCATCTGTGCACGAATTTTAATCTTGTCTCCAGGCTTTACTGCGAGACGTCGCCAACTCAGGCACCGCTTGGGCCGACCTGCTCAGCTGTCGCCTTCCGTTCGCGCATCATCCTCTGCGCCGCTGCAGGGACTGGCTGCCTCCCGCCTAGTCGCCTCGTCTTCTCTCTCCTTCCCTCTCCCTCCTCCCTTCCTCCCTCCCTCCCTTTTTCCTCTCTTGCTGCTGTCGTGTCCCGCCGGTTGTCGTCGTCGTCGTCGTCGTCGTCGTCGTCGTCGTCGTCGTCGTCGTCGTCGTCGTCGTCTCGCTGTCGTCCGTCGTCTCCCCCCTCCCTCCTTTCTCCTCCCCCTGGCCGCCGTGCTTGGAGAGCATGGTGCGCGCGTCGCGCGTCGCCGCTTTTGGGGCCTGGCCCCCCCCGCTCGCCTTCTCCTCCTCTCTCTCTTTCCTCGTCGTTTGTCGTCTGCTGCTGCTCCCTCTTCCTCCCTTTTCCTCCTCTCCTCCCTCTTCTTCTTCTTCTTCCTGCCGCTTCACTTTAAGCAATAATTTTCTTGTGCGCTCTGACAATGTTGAGACTTTAGTGTGGCTTGGTTCATTCACTGCGAGGTGCGTTGAAAAAAAAAGGCCCGAAATCTCACAGCGAAGTCTGCATTATTTTTTCCTCAGTCTTCTAATTCTGATTTGTGATTGAACGACGTTGTGAAGCAACCATTTGCAGGCAAAAGTAGAGAGCAGGCTGACGGAGTGATCATGTTCAGTATAGATTCAGTTGCATTTCCGTGTTCATTGCTGCTCGAATCGCCGTTACAGGGTGTTTATGTATTGGATTTTATTGTAAGTGATGCTCGCGAATCGTAAACACAGTAGAAGTTCTAAATTACAGATCACCGTGTTTTTCGATCCGTTTTTCTGCCTTCCTCTCACGTTGGAGATCTTAGGAGGCATGTTTGGTTTCACGTTTGTTCGAATTGGCGCGAGCTGAACGCATTAATTCGTAAGGAGAGTTGCGATTGGATGTCCAAATTTGAGCCAGATTTTCCAGTTGAACAATTCACGACTATGTTGTTGTTGTATCGCTTCAGTCCCTTTTTTGCGGCCTTTTTACCCGTGGCTGTTTGCAGAATGTATCTCGACCGTGCACGCAAAAGCAGCAGCGCCGGCAGAACAATATCCCGCCGAGTCGATTGTGCAAAAAGGGTAAGTCGGTCAGCTCTCCCTTCCAGAGGAGCTTGGCTGTTACTTGTACTGATAAGCAGATTTGTATCGGGAATTATGATTCCTCCTAACCCCACCTCCTTCTTTCGTATCCGTTTGCGTGTTCCGCGCTTTGCTTGTGCTGCTCTCAGACCAAACAGCAGCAGCGGGCCAGATCTCGTCCCGACGCGGGTTTAAAAGGCTTGTGCGCGGGATTTGGCAGCACCGATAAGTTTAATTGCGCGTTCAATTTTAGCCCGCGAGAGATGGCCAGAGGTTTGGTGCCAGCACTGGATTTTTCCATTGATTAAAAAAGGGTCGGCGTCAAACCCAGACCACGACCAAGGTTTACAGCTGGCGTCTCAGGTGTCCAAAGTTGTTGAGCGTTTGTTGGGAGCATTGTTCCTTCCCCGCCTTGAGAGAGAGTCGGAGCATATGTCCTTTCCAATTTGCGTATTGACAGGAGCACGGGGCCAGGGATATCTTGTACTTCATGTTTTGGTGGCTTCATGCTGGCACGGCATGCTCGTAGCGTTGTGTTGTTCTGATGTGTCCGGAGGTTTCGACCACGTCGACACATGCATATATTTGCTTGAGTCGCGCGCTTTAAATGTTCCCGGTTGTTTTGTTAATTTGATGAAGAGCTGGCTTCGACCCAGGGTTGGCCGGGTAGTTGTTGGCGGGCAGCAGTCACAGCCAGTAGTAATGCAAGGCATACCAGCCGCCCGTGTGGAACTTTCATCACGCTGACGCATGCATGGCCATACGTGCGGCGAACTTCGACGAAGCTGCCTTCGCTGATGATTTAAACGCTTGGAAAGCACTCCCAGCAGACGCGGCGCACGAAGAGGCAAATGCGCAACTCAGTGTGTGCCAGTGTTCACTCCACGAGTGGGGCCGCGCCAATAGGGTGCGATTTGACGCCGACAAAAAGAATTTTCACATTTTGTCACGAACGTGGCCCGCCAAGGACAATTTTAAAATATTAGGCGTAGTATTTGACCCTGAATTGTGCATGGGTGATGCGGTGGAAAACTTCGTAGCTGCTGCCTCTGGGAGAATATGCAGTTTGACGCGCGCACGGCGTTTTTATAATGACGCAGAATTGGTCAATTTATATAAGGCGCATGTGTTGTCTTACATTGAATATCGCACCTGTGCCATTTACCACGTTTCATTGTCTATTCTTGCCCCGCTCACGCTCTCCAGACACGATTCTTTTCTCTAGGAATCACCCCAGAAGAGGCATTGTTGCATTAATCTGGGTCTTTTGAGCAGTCGCCGGGATATAAGCATTTTGGGGGTCATGCAGCGTGCGCTTCTGGGCTCTGGTCCTGCTTGTTTCTCTCGCTTTTTCTGCGTGGACCCCTCCCCTTCTCCTCCGAGAGCGCCGCGCCGGCACGCGCGACATGTAGTTGAGCCGTCCTTCACCAGTCCTGATTTCTTACTGCGCTCTGCCGCTGGTGCCGCTCGTGTTTATATTCTGCTACCTGATTATATCATTCGTGCACGGTCGGTGCAGTTCTTTCAAAGACGTTTACAAATCTTTGTCAAAGAGCGCGACGGGTCGCGCTGGCCATGCACCCTTTGCGGTGCTGTAGGGACTGGCGGCCGGGACTTTGATCCTCGGTGTCTTGGCAAGATTTGTGATGGATCCGGGCCCTTTAGATCTGCGGTTCTTAGATCTGCGGTTCTTGTTCTCTTCTCTTCCCTGCCCCTTCCTTCCCCTTCTCCTTCTCCTCCCCCCCTCCCCTTCTCCCCCCTCCTGGTCTGCTGCTGTTGTCCTCCGTCGTTCCCGCTCCTTCTCGCCTTCTCCTCCCCCCTGGTCCTGTGCGCTGTGTGGTTCGCAGTAGGGGCTTTTTCAATTGCTGCGCGTCCGGCGCCTCCCGCTCCTTCTCTTCCTCCTCGCTCTCCTCTGTTGTCGTGTTCTGCTGCTCCTCCCTCCTCTCCTCCCCCCCCCCCCCTCCTCCCCCTCCCCCCCTCCTCTTCCTGCTCTTTCTCCACGTTTCACAGCTTGGTTGCACTCGCTCTGTTGGTGTGGCTCTCTGCCGGGTCCTTTTTGGGCCGACCGGGTGTTCAACGGCGTAATTTTTTGAAGGATTTTTTGGTTCCTGGTCTCGCGTGGTGCACTGTGAGGGTCTTGTCCCAGCGTTCACACAATTAGTTTTTTAATCAGGGACGCAATGGTGAGGTCATATCGCTTGCTGCACCGAGGTCTTTAAAACAATGTTGCACGTAGTCTCATGGAGCCGGCCGGCAGGAAGCAATTTCAAAATTTTTGGTGTTGACTTCGACTCTTAACGTATAGTGACAGATGCGGTGCAGAGCTGTGTGCACGAGTGTGGCTGGAGGCTGCAATCATTAATGCGAACGCGGCGTTTTCACAGAGACGGCGATGCCTGCTGCTGCCGTCTCTCGTCGTTTTTCTGCCTCCTGCCCTTCCTCTTTCCGCTTTCTCTGGCCGCCTGCGTGGAGCGCAGGGCGCGCGCGCTGCGCGGTCGCCGTGCGCGTGGGTTGGCCTTCTCTTTTTCTCCCCTCTTCTCCCTCCCTCTCTCTTTCGTCGTGTTGCTTCTCGTTGCTGCTTGCTTTCTCTGCTCTTGTTCTCCTCATTGTTTTAAATAAAAAACAAAAATATTTTTAAAAAATACTCTCTCTCTCTCTCTCTCTCTCTCTCTCTCTCTCTTTTTTTTCTCTTCCCCCCTCTCTCTCTATTTTTTTCCTTGTCCTTCTGCGGCCCCGCCGGCCTGTCGAGCAGGCTTCGGTGGCCCCGTTGGAGACAGGAATGTTTCCCACCCTGGATGCAACTTTTTATTTCTATGTGACTTGGTGAAGATAACTGCGCTGCAGAGGTCCGATAGAAAAAAAGGCAACTCTCGTCCGCTCGCCCGGTTGTATTCCCGAGCAGAAGAAGTCGAAAACAGACGACATCATGGACGGGTTGATTGATAGCGTCGAGTTTCACCCCTGCCCGCCTTTCCAGGCGTGGGCAGAGCCGAGCACTGCTGCCTGTGCAGCGGCCGCTCACGGTTTTGGCCCTTCGACTGGCCATTCCGGTGCATGCAAAGGCCTTTGGGTGGCATGCATGCGGCTCCCGGGATCAGCCCTGGTTGCGGCGGTCCCTGTGCTGAGCCGAGCGCCGCTGCCGTTGCGGCGGTTGCCCCCAGCGCTGGCTCCACGGGTGGCGGCCTTGGTGCATGCAGTGGCCCTTTGGGTGGCATGCATGCGGCTCCCAGGACAGGCCCGTTGGGTGGCAGTCCTGGTGGGGTTTCCGGAACCGGCCCTTCGGGTGGCAGTTCTGGGCAGGGCGCGGGTTCCGCCCCCCCTGGCGCAGGCGCGGGTTTCGCCCCCCTGCCGGCGCCCGCGCTCCCGGAATTTCCTGCTGAAGCTTCGGTCGGAGAGAAAGCGAGATGCTGAAACAGATAAATACGAACATGGCCACGACTTCGTCTCTAACTTCCGTGCACCAGACTATCCAGTCGGAGACAGCAGTAGCCATTTCTGAGACGGTAGACCCCTTGAAGAGTGAGATGAAAGAGATCAGAGAAAGGATGAGCAAGTTAGAGACTTGTGCTACTTCGACGTTTTCTTCTCCGAAGGTCTTGCAGATGCTGAATTCGGTGGATGTCTCGCACCGCAGGGTCGCGTTCGTTGGATTCACCAGCGCAGACGGGGCGGCGAGAGGTTGCAGGTCATCGAGAATTTCGTGAAGCAACACGTGAACGCGAACACGTTCAGCACCGGGAATTCCTTCAAGGGTCCGCGGGGTAGTCAGGCGCGTTGTCGCATGCCGGGTGCGCCGAGTTTTCGTCTCAGCAATCGGCCAGAGTTTTCCTTGCAAGAGTTGGTCAGTCGTCTTCCTTTCGCTCTTCGACCAGAGAGAACATCCGGGTGAAGCAGGCCGCGTCTCAGGTGAATCAGCATAGAAATTGGGCGCTGCGCAGGGCTGCGAGCTTCAAGAGCCGATGTCCGGATTGATTTCAAACATCGCAGTGTTGAGGCCGATCATATCAAGGTTTTCGAGCAGGGCAAAGCTGACCTCACCGGCAATTTTTTGGGCATCTTCTCTGACCTCAAGGTCGAGTGGGGACTTTGGGGGGCTGCGCCGGGCAGTGAAATTATTGATTTAATTTATTTTCCTTCCTCTCCTCGAGCATTCGCCCATTCCCAAGGAATTAGTGTGCGCCCACCGTGTTCGCGCAGAGTCCGTCGCCGAGGTCGTCGTTCTTTCGATGCCTTGACTCGACGGAGTAATTCTCTTCCTTCTTCCTTTCCCTTTTCTTCGTTCGCGTCCGCCGCCTCCTCTGCCTCCCCCTTGTCCGATTCCCGTCAGACACGCCAGAGATTATTGTCGTAATTTTCAGTGTCATCTGAGCCGTGCGTCGCATCCACCCCAGGGCGATGGTCGTGGTGAATCCCGACCGGCATCGTCCTCACAATTGCTGAACCTCACAGTTTATTGTTTGAACGTGCGTAGTTTTCACGCGCGGCACGCTGAGTTGTACGCGTATATTGCCTGTCTCCCTCATCTTCCCCCCCTCTTGTGTCTCAGGGAGACTTGGCTGGGCGATTCCACTCTCGCACCAGGCGCTCCCGGGTGCGATCTTGTAGGCCGAAGGGACAGAGATTGTCTCGGCGGTGGCGCAGCTGTCTTTGCTCTGTCCTCTATCTCTTCCTCTTGTTGTTTCTTGTCTCGCTCAGTTCTCGCTGAGCGGCTATGGGTTCTTGTTCGTTCTGAAGACGGCCCTATTCTGGTCGGCTGCTGGTGTAGACGACCGTGCTTTGGATAGGTCGAATCGATTGATGAGTTGCCAGACTTGGCATTGCAGTGTGTCGGTGCCGTTCTGGTTGGAGACATGCATGTTCATCGCAAGCGGTGGCTTCGTTATAGCCGCGCGCGCCCCCCGAGGGAAGAGCTCTGTTTCAATGGTGCGGCAGGAACGGGTTGTCGGAGTGCACTAAGGCTCCCACTCGCAGGCTGCACTTGTTACATTTAGTTTTGTCAGACATGCCAGCGTTGGTGAGTGTAAGTGTTTTAAGCGAAGTCGCTGATCACCGTGCCGCGCTGGCAAGCATAGCGCTGCCCGCTCTGCAGTTCGAAGCTTCGCGCCGTGAGCTTTGGCATTTCGGCCGGGCCAACTGGCGATTGTTTAACCGAGCACTTCGCACATATGATTGGCAATGGACAGACAACTCTCATCCTGATATAGTTGCGCCTTGTCTATGCGCCATTTTGAAAAGGTTTCATGATTCGCTTCGTCCCGCGATCTGCCGCAGAGCACGAGGTCGCCCATCCCTGGGTGGATGCTGATTGTTTAGAGCGCGTCCGTCGCAAGCGGGACGCAGCCGGCGCAGCTAGTTTCCCACGCGCCGTAGTGGGCTGCAGCGGTGCTTCTCTATCGGCTTATAACCGGTACACTGTTCGCACTCGCAATCGTCTGCGCCGGATGCGCCGAGGAAACAAAAAGTGGTGGAAGTTGTCGCATACTTCAATGTCTCATGTTCACAAGCAGTCATCTTCCCCACTCCGCCGGTCGGATGGGCGGTGGGCCTTTCGAGCCAGGGAGAACGCGACGGTCTTTGCCAGATCGTTCCAGTCCCGGTGCTCTCTGCCAGCGCCAGTGTTGAAAGACTTCTCCGATTGTGCGTCAATCTTATTACCTCCCGACGGCTCTTCCTGTTTGATCCGTTGGCGTGCCGCTCTCAGTGTGATGAAATCGCTTCGTGCAGATTCCGGTGCTGGGCCGGAATTGCTACCGGCGCGTGTGCTGAAGGAGTGCGCCCAGACACTGTCCATCCCAGTTTCAAAGCTAGCTCGTCTGATCCTGCGCACTGGCGCGCGGCCGCTCGTCTGGAGGGAGCATTGGGGTCACCCTCTCCACAAGCGCCGTGCCCTCAGTGACCCTGACAATTACAGACACAGGCACTCAACTCGCTGCTCAACTTTCTAAAGTTGTGGAGCGCATTTTTGCCGGCGCGTTTGTTCCCGGACTAGAGCAGCTTGGCGCTGATGGCTCCAACCAGTTCGCGTGCTGCAAGGGCAAAGGGGCCAGGGGCGCGATTCTTTATTTAATTCTTCGTTGGCTCCCGGCCATGGCCCGAGGTCGACGCGTAGTGTTATAATGCTCTGATGTCGCTGCTGCTTTTGACCGGGTGGACAGGGAGAGACTTATTTTGAAATTGCGTTCGTTCTCTGTGAACAATCAAGTAGTTTCCGTTCTTGCAAATTGGCTCGAACCCCGCGCAGCTCGCGTGATTGTCCAAGGCAGCGTTTCTGACCCTGTACTCATGGGCAACATGGTCTGCCAGGGCGCAGTGCTCGAACCCGTTCTCTGGAATGTATATGATGGAGACTCCTGTATGGCAGTGCGCGCGTGCGGCTTCGAGGAAGTCATTTTCGCGGATGACCTCAACGTTTTGAAAGAGATCGACAATTCCATCTCTGACGATTTGGCCATGTCGTCGGCTCGGGAATGCCAGACCTCTTTGCGTAGTTGGGGGGCTGCCAACCGTGCAGTCCTCGACCCTGGTAAGGAAAGCTTCTACATCATCTCACGCAGTCGCCCTGCTGGGGCGCCCTTCAAAATACTTGGGGTGCGCTTTGACAATTATCTATTAATGCGCGATGCTATCGCCGACTGCGTGCGGGAGCGCGGTTGGCGGGTCCACAAAACTCTTGTGCAGCCGCCGCTACCGCGGCACGGACGAATTGTTCATTTTATTTAAAGCGCATGTCTTATCTTATATAGAATATCGTACGACAGCTATACATGTTGCGTCAACTACAGCGTTGGCCTCACTGGACGCAGTGCTTTCTAGGTTCTTGCGAGCTCTCCCAATCTCTGATGAAGACGCATTGTTCTATCGCACCCTAGTTCCGCTCGGCACTCGTCGGGACATGTCTATGTTGGGTGTCGTCCATCGCGCCGTCTGGAAAAAAAGGGCCACCTCTGTCTCATTATTTTTCCGTCTCGACTCTTCCGCCCCTACCCGCTTGGCCCCCCGCCGTTGTCGCCGCCTTCTGGGCCCGTGCAATTTTCAAGACCCCGATTATTTACTTCATTCCGTGTTGGGCTCTGTCAGCATGTGCAATCTTCTCCCGGACAGCATTGTCCGAGCGTCGTCAGTGACAGAGAGTTCAATCTCGCTTGCAAAGAATAGAATGCTGTCCACGTGCGCGGCCTCGGCTGGTGGGGTCGAGTGGCGGGCTCCTTGCAGTCGTCGCGGCGGTCTCGCTCGCCGCCCTCTCCGGCTTTTCCGCGATTGGCGTCCTTAGCGGTCTTTCTGTCCGCTGTTTTTAATCGTTTTTGCTTTCTTTTCTCCGCCCCCTCCTTCCTCGCCCTGTCCTCCTCTCCTTCCCTCCGCCCCCCTCTTCCTCCTCTCTCTCTCTCTCTCTCTCTCTCTCTCTCTCTCTCTCTCTCCCTTCGGTTTGCGGCTGTCGTGTCCCGCCGTTGTTCTCGTTCGTCGTCGTCTCCCGTCTGTCCGGCCGTCTGTCCCCCGCTCCTTCTCGCCTTCTCCCCCCTTTGCATTTCGTGTTGTATGGGCTACAACCGGAGTGCTTTTGTAGCCTTGCGCGCCCGGCGCTTCCCGCTCCTTCTTTTCCTCCTCTCCTTCCTTGTCCTTGTCGTCGTCTGCTTGCTTTTCCCTCCTCCCCCCCCCCTCTCCTCCCTCGCGTTTTTATTGTCTATTTTAACTCGGTTTGTTTCTCCGCTCCTTCCGGTCCATTTTTTGGGGCCGGCTGGAATTTGAGCGCTCTCAGTTTGTATTTATTTTTCAAGCGTGAGGCGAGCTTGCCCCCTCCCAGGTGTGCATTTCGCTGCCAACTCAACAGCGTGTCTTCCGTGTTTCACCCTGTGTGGTTCATTGTATTGCGGGACAGTAAAAGATGAAAAAATAAGAAAATAGTAGAGAAAATCATTGCCTCCATATCCGTTTTGTTTTTTTGCAGCCTTCCATGATATATATATATGTATACATATATATTGATATGGCATAAACGAATGGTGGCTGCTCGCTCCTTGAAAGGTAATTCCACGCGGGGCTGCATTAACTATGTTTTGTGAGCGCCATGTTGATGGACATGTTCCAGAATTGCACTAATCGAATGGTTTGAGCGTCTTCTTTTGCTGTATTCACGTGGCAAAAGTTCTGAGTGTTGGCCATTTTTCTAACCCCTGCTTTTTTGATCTACTGATTCACCAAATGTTCATAATGGCCTCCCTCAATCCGTCCAGAAATACTTTCGCGATGCATCAATTCTGCGGCATTGCAGCGCGCGTGATCAGATTCCAACAGCGATTTTATAGTTCGATGCTTTCGTTCGGTTGTGTTTGGTGCGTACGTCGTGAATCCAAGCGGAACGGTTCCTAATCCGCACTCCCAAGGCGCCCGAATAACCCTGTCGGAAATGTTCAACGTATTCTTCAAGAGATACTTGCCGAATACAGGCTCGTTGAAATGGGTCACATTCTCTTTCGTGTCACAATGCTGTGAATATATTGACTAAAATGCATGGAACTCGATGTCGCTTGGAACCAAGTGGATCCCAATACACAGTTGTCCGTTATATGGATAGAATTTCTGTGATCCTTTCCCGCTGGCCGTAGAATCTTATCTTTGCCCTCTTGATTTATTTTTGTCCTGGTATGTTGCAAACAACGATGTAAAACTACACCTTTTTCAGGTGGTAAAGCAGGTAATAAGCTGGCGCTGGCGGTGAACCGTCAACCTGGTCGCCGCCGGGGAACTCGTGGAGCTCCTTGCGCGCGTAAGAGTGCTCAGAATCGAAGCAGGGAGCTTCGCGTGCAATTTTCTTGAAATCTTCAATTTTGCATTGCTCATGTCGGCGTGAAGTTGGTTTCGCCAAGTGTTTTGATGTAAAGGTACCCCTGCGGAGCTCATGCTGGGGGCCGGCGGTAAACCGTCAACCTTGGTTGCCGCCGCGAACTCGTAGAGCTTCCTCTCTCAGCGCGGGCGCGGCAAACTCGCATTGCGCGCGCGAGGGCGCGGTCTCATGGAGGAGGACATGGAGGAGGGGAAGGAGCCAGGGAAAACAAAACAAATATCTTTGGAACAAAAATCATAGACATACCAGACCGAGTTCAGGCGTCTGGACACTTTGAGGTAGCTCGCCTGTTTTGATTTCCTTCCGATTGCTGTGCCGAACAGCGTAAAGAAAGCCATCGCCATCTCCAAAAACATAGCAGAGTACGAATATATTTTCGGCCCCAGGGCTGATAGCAGACCGAGTTCAGGCGTCTAGATACTTTAAACTAACGCGCCTGATTATTTCCTTCCGATTGCTGCGCCAAACAGCTCTGTAGCTCATCTTCAGCTCGAGTTAAGTCAGGGAAACCAATATCATCGCAAAAGAAATAGCAGAGTACGAAATAGTTGTTCAGCCCCAGCGCTGATAGCAGACCGAGTTCAGGCGTCTAGATACTTCAGACAATCGCGCCAGTTGAATTCCTTCCCATTGCTGTGCCAAACAGCTCTGTAGCTCATCTTCAGCTCGAGTAAAGTCAAGAAAAGCATCACCATCTCGAAAAACATAGCAGAGTACGAATAGTGTTTCAGTCCCAGCGCTGATAGCAGACCAAGTTCAGGCGTCTTCATACGTTGAACTAGCGCGCCTCATGATTTCCCTTAAATTTATGTGCTGGAAAGATCCGTAGCGCATCTGCAGCTCGAGTTAAGTCAAGAAAACCATCACCATCTCAAAAAAAAAACAGAGTACGAATAGTTGTGCAGCCCCAGCGCTGATGGCAGACTGATTTCAGACGTCTAGATACTTTGAACTAGCGCGTCTGATGATCTCCTGCAGATTTCTGTGCCGAACAGCTCAGTGGCTCATCTGCAGCTCGAGTTTAGTGAAGAAAACTATCACGATCTCCAAAAACATTAGCAGAGTACGAATAGTTCTGCGGCTCCAGCGCTGATAGCAGACCGATTTCAGGCGTCTAGATATGTCAGATTATCGCGCCTGATGATGTTCTTCCGATTGCTGTGCCAAAGAGCTCTGTAGCTCAGCTGCAGCTCGAGTAAAGTCAAGAAACTCATCGTCATCTCAAGAAAATTTGTGGAGTACGAATAGCTTCGCGGACCTAGCTCGAGTAGCAGACCGAGTTGAGACATCTAGATACTTCAGACGAACGCGCCTGGCGATTCTAGATCGATTAGGTGTGCCTACCAGCTCTATAGCTGTCCTACAGCTCGAGTTAAGTACAGAAAACCGACAGCACCTCTCAAGATGACTCGACACAGCCGATCCCGCCGGAGTGCTTTTTGGCAGTAATAGGTACCCGATCGACCGGAGATTAAGACTGCGAGCGGGAATACTATCGAATATGGCGAGAAAAATACTAGAGCTCAAACGAATTATTAACTTTCGAGACGTCGAAGTTGAACAGGTCAAAAATACAAAACATCCGTCGACATTTTTTTTGCCAACTAGCTCCCCCGCGCGCCGGAATTACTCTTCTCGCTTCGCCGCTAACGCTCTTAGGGAAGCTCTACGAGTCACTAGCGCGCCAGATGATTTCTTCCAATTGCTGTGCCAAAGAGCTCTCTAGCTCATCTGCAGATGGAGTTAAGTAAAGAAACTCACCATCATCTCGAAAACAATCGGTGGAGTACAAATATTTGTGCGGACCTAGCTCTGGTAGCAGACCGAGTTCAGACCTCTAGATGCTTCAGACGAACGTGCCTGATTATTCTGGATCGATTAGGTGTGCATACCAGCTCTGTAGGGGTCCTACAGCTCGAGTTAAGTTTAGAACACCGACAGCATCTGTCAATATGACCCGAACAGCCGATCCCGCCCACATGCTTTTTGGCAGTAATAGGTACCCGATCGACCTGATATTAAGGTGGCGAGCGAAAATATGATCGAATATGGCGGGAACAAATGCTAGAGCTCAAACGAATTGTTGAGTTTCGAGAAATCGAATTTCAACCGAGCGAAAGTCACCAGAAGGTCCGTCGAGATTTTTTTTGCCAACTAGCCCTCCAGCGCTGTGGAATTATTGACGCTTCGCGTGTCCCCACCAGCCCAGCCAGAAACGATGTCCAGGCAAGTTGAAGAGATCAGGGAAGTGGGGGAGCAACGAGAGGGGCAGCCGATCCGGGCGAAGGATGAGGCGGAAGAGGAGGCCAGATGGATAGATGAGGGGGTGGCGAGGAACCGAGCGAAGGAGGGATGAGGAGAATGATGACGCTGGGTGGATGGTTGATTGCCGCTCGGATGCCTCTTGGAAGCCTTTTGGAAGCCTCTTCGGACGTCTTGGGGGTCTCTTGGCGGTCAATGGGGGCTCTTGGGCGTCTTGGGTGCTTCGGGGGGGCCTCTTGAGGCCGCTTGGAATCTTCTTGGGGAGCTCTTGGGGGCCTGTTGGAGGCCTCTTGGGGCCTCTTGGGGGTCTCTTGGAGCTTCGTGGCGGCCTCTTGGAGCCTCTTGGGGGCCTCTTGGAACCATCCTGAGAGCCTCTTGGAGCTTGTTGGGGGCTTCTTGGGGCCTCATGGCGGCCTCTTGGGGCCTCTTGGAGGCATTTTGGAAGCCTCTTGGGGCCTCCTGGGCGCCTCCTGGGGCCATCTTGGAGGAGACCGATCAGAGAAGAGGGTGGGGTTAATTAGCCTTGCCCGCCCAAGAGGCCAACATGGGCCCAAAACCTTAGTTAAACCGATAATTTTGGCCTCCTCGCCGAGGCTGTTTTGGACGCTCTAACTGCCAGCGGCCACCCCCGTCCAAGTCCAGGGGAAGGGGGTTAGGGGGAGGGGTAAACCGCTCCCCGAAGGGGAAGAAGGAGGGGATGGAAGAGGAAACTCCCGGAACCACCTACACCCGGAGGGCTGGTGGGATTACTCTAAAGCATCCAGCAACTAGCTAGGGGAAGCTCTACGAGTTAGTTTCCATGCAAGCGCAATCTACGAACCCATCAGAAATTGTCATATCAATCGATTCGGGTGTATTCAAATAGAGATTCAATAGTAACTGATGAGCGTCTTTGTCTTCGGCATCTGCAAGCATGAATATAGCCAGAAAACACCGCATGTGAGGTTATGCTGTTTCCTTTTCTTGCCACAATCCCACAGGTCCTATAACGCCAAGCAATAATCCATGCTGGTTTGCGTTGAAACTGAAATCCATGATAAAACCTGACAAATACCGCAGTTGTTTGATCATGTCTCCCGCTTTCGGCGCTGTAAACGGAACGCGACATTTACTTTCTTCCAATGCAACATAATCTCCAAATGTTGATATTCCTCTGGAGGATCTGCAATGGAGTTTAGTAAATCGCCCAAACATGCAATCGAATATCGACTCACTGATGGCTTCACCTTTGCTCTTTCATTTTCCATCTGCTTGCCTGTTGGCCATGGATCTTTATGAATCTGCAATTTGCAAACTAACTTCTCTATTTGTCCTGGAGTGCACGAAGATGCGTACTTTCGGGCGTACTCCCTCTGGAATCGAGGAATGTCAAGCGTACTTGGATCACTCGGATCACCTTTGCATTCTCCAATTGTCTCGACAAACAAGACATTACCACCTGAAGCATCCATTCTTTGTGAACATGCATATGCCTTGTGACAATATGTACACTTGTCACACTATGCAACTAATATGGTCATCTTCTGATACTTTGATTGTGCAAATGACTTCGTTCTTAAATCTTCTTTCTGAATATAGAGTCTCGCATTATCCTGTAAGCTACTTTTTTTGAAACCGTTCTCTGTTTCCTCATTCTCTTGGTATGGCATTGGCTCTTTAGATGGTTCGAGAACTAGGGTCCAGTGGCAATGATATAGCACGCTCTAGATTTACAGGAGGCGCAAAACTAGAATCCAGTGACAATGATATATATATATATATGTATATACATATTTATACATATGTACATCTAGTAGAGCGTATTAGTTCGATAGTATAGTTGTAGCCGCTCTAGTTGCGTGAACAGAGAAACATATGATTGTTCTGTTTATCATGGTTTATGTTTTTTTTCGCTTCTTTTTGTTGGTTTTGTGTTGTTTATGCGGGGTCTCATTCTGTTTCGTTTTAGTTCCCAACCATCCTGTGGTGTTGGGTCCTCGTTTTGAAGAGACGGTGCCCCGCGTTCCCTCCTCCTCCTCCCGCTGCCCCCTCCCTCCTGCCATCATCATCATCATCATCGTCATCATCATCATCGTCATCATCAACATCACCATGATATTCGGCGTCATCATCAGCATCACCCTCCGCATGTCTCTATTTCGGCACACCAATCACACGGTTCGTGGCCCCATAGGGAGCTCCACCGAAGCCCCCAGTGGCAGGGTTCGCATGGCGGCCCCGCCTCATTTTGGCGCACCCCTCACACGGTTCGTGGCCCCATAGGGAGCTCCACGAAGGCCCCGGTTCGCATGGCGGCCCCGCCCATTTTGGCGCACCCCTCACGAGCGTGGCCCCATAGGGAGCACCGAAGGCCCCAGTGGCAGGGTTCGCATGGCGGCCCCGCCCCATTTTGGCGCACCCCTCACACGGTTCGTGGCCCCATAGGGAGCTCCACCGAAGGCCCCAGTGGCAGGGTTCGCATGGCGGCCCCGCCCCATTTTGGCGCACCCCTCACACGGTTCGTGGCCCCATAGGGAGCTCCACCGAAGGCCCCAGTGGCAGGGTTCGCATGGCGGCCCCGCCCCATTTTGGCGCACCCCTCACACGGTTCGTGGCCCCATAGGGAGCTCCACCGAAGGCCCCAGTGGCAGGGTTCGCATGGCGGCCCCGCCCCATTTTGGCGCACCCCTCACACGGTTCGTGGCCCCATAGGGAGCTCCACCGAAGGCCCCAGTGGCAGGGTTCGCATGGCGGCCCCGCCCCATTTTGGCGCACCCCTCACACGGTTCGTGGCCCCATAGGGAGCTCCACCGAAGGCCCCAGTGGCAGGGTTCGCATGGCGGCCCCGCCCATTTTGGCGCACCCCTCACACGGTTCGTGGCCCCATAGGGAGCTCCACCGAAGGCCCAGTGGCAGGGTTCGCATGGCGGCCCCGCCTCATTTTGGCGCACCCCTCACACGGTTCGTGGCCCCATAGGGAGCTCCACCGAAGGCCCCAGTGGCAGGGTTCGCATGGCGGCCCCGCCTCATTTTGGCGCACCCCTCACACGGTTCGTGGCCCCATAGGGAGCTCCACCGAAGGCCCAGTGGCAGGGTTCGCATGGCGGCCCCGCCTCATTTTGGCGCACCCCTCACACGGTTCGTGGCCCCATAGGGAGCTCCACCGAAGGCCCCAGTGGCAGGGTTCGCATGGCGGCCCCGCCTCATTTTGGCGCACCCCTCACACGGTTCGTGGCCCCATAGGGAGCTCCACCGAAGGCCCCAGTGGCAGGGTTCGCATGGCGGCCCCGCCTCATTTTGGCGCACCCCTCACACGGTTCGTGGCCCCATAGGGAGCTCCACCGAAGGCCCCAGTGGCAGGGTTCGCATGGCGGCCCCGCCCCATATTGGCGCACCCCTCACACGGTTCGTGGCCCCGCAGGGACATAGAGAGCTCCACCGAAGGCCTCAGTGGCCTGGTTCGCATGGCGGCCCCGCCCCAGTGTGGCGCACCCCTCACACGGTTCGTGGCCACATTGGGAATTCTTGTTGCTTCGTCCCACCTGCCCTGCGGCATTCACGTTTGCATATGGTTGGGTCCTTCGCCAGGATATTTTTTTTTTTGCTGTTTTGTTCAAACGGGACAGACTATGCAGACATCAATGGCAGTTGCCACAGACACCATTCGAGCCCAAAGAAAGAAGCAACACATTCTATCGAATACCAGTTTTAGACGGAAGAACACCACACCAACGGTGAACAGCCTAATTCGTAGAATTGTTTCTAGCAGCGAAGAGACAAAGCTAGAGAGTAAGTATGGCGCGTTGAGGAATCTGTTGACAGAAGAAATCGACGAAAGGTTGTCATTGTTATTCTTGAATTTCGGTTCTTCAGTAGTTATAAGATTTCGGTTGTGGTATGTTTGTATTTTGACATCTAATTGTATTTCCAGTCGTTATTGTTCAGTTCGATCGAGTATTTTTTCTCGAAGAACACGTGAGATAAATGCGTTAGTTGATTTCGTGTTGGCAGATGTTGACGGTTTTTATTGAAGAAATAGAGATATTCAAGATTTTGATGGATTCAGAGTCATCAGGCGTTCTCAATTGTTCAGATGTTGAATTTAATGTTAAATTCGCCGTTGGTTTGAAGTATTCAGATGCTTTAATTTGTTTGTTATCGAGTTGATTTCAAAAAAGATTAGATGATTGTTCGAATTTTTAGAGATTATATTCTTCATGTAATCGTCGAATTATATGTGTTTTGTATTTGCAGAAAAAGAGAGAGAGAGAGAGAGAGAGGGATAGAGAGAGAGAGAGAGAGAGAGCGAGAGAGAGAGAGATGCACAGTAGAGAGAAATTCCAGCGCCTTTTCGGATAGTTTGAAATCCAATTTGCGACAGAAATAATGTTGTTCGGAGCAAATTGAATCTTCAAAGTTGGGAATCTGCTGTGAGTTGTCGTGTTATTTTCGTTTCTGTTCAATATATACCCGGTCGCGAATTCTTTTCAAAAAAGATGCACGGATCGGCTGTTTAGTCTCACTCTGCCAGGTGTTGACTTTCTTCTGTAGCCAATTCGAGTTGCAGAAGAGATGCAGATTTAGCCGGTTTCCTTCATATATCTAGCATCATAAAGATTTCAGAAATTGGATCGAACATATGGTTCTGCGTGCAGAAATAATTTCGTCTGGATCTAATCCATCATGTTTTCTCGATTGTTCTTTTTTATCTTCGGAATTTTCGTCGGCGTCGTCGTTTTGTCGCTCCGCTTTTTTTGATTTGCGTATTAGTTTGTTTGATTTGTGTTTGTGTCGTTGATTTTTTGTGTCTTTCTTTGGTTTTTTTGGTTCTCAAGGCCATCGTTTTGGTAATCTGTCGTTTTTTTTGTGCGCGTAGTTTTGTTTTTTGTTTCGATTCCATTTTCTTTTCAGTCTTTTGCCTTAGGTTCCCTCTAGGCATTTCGAGAATTGTCTATCGTTTTTTTGTGCCGCGGGTCGTTCGGGCGGTGTGCCGGTAGGGTTTGTTTTTCGATTTTGCTCACGCATTTTTTTTTTTTTTTTTTTTTTTTTTGTTTTGTTTTAAAAAAATAAATACATATATGTATGAATGTATATATATATATATAAACGAATCCTTTGGGTCCCAGTTTCCTACTTTTCTTGCTCATCGTTTCTCGGTACGAGGCGAGTCCTCTCCTGTCGCCATGTGAGGTTGGTGTACGACGCGTCGTTGACGGCACCTAAGTAGAGCGTTTGTTTTTTCCAGTAATGGTTTCTGTTCACGGCGTTCCTTTGCCAGCACATCGGTTTTGGCACCGCTTGATTCCGGAGTTTTGCCTTCTTGGCTTTGATATGAGGCCCCTTTTTTTTGAATTCAAGCTGTGCGCGGCTCCCTTAGTTTCGACGGGTAGAGGTGCGTTTTCGACCCGCGGAACAATAGATGCACGGGACGTAATATGAGCGTGTTCGGAGTGACGCATCGTAGTCTTGGGGCTCAGCCCATTTAGTAGTTTTTCAGATTGGGCTCCACGCCTTCGTCCTCGGGCTCCCTACCGGCGCGCCCGCCATTTGTTGAACTTGCTTTGAATTCGCTGGATTTTCTGTCGCATTTTGCCATTGGAGCCACACGAATATCACCTGTTCCCCGGCACCTTCCGCGCCAGGGAAGTCTGCAAAGACGATTGCGGCAGCTCGTGCTGTCACAGGCGGCCAGTGCAGAGAATTCGCCATTGTGCCTTTCGCCGCGGTGCCCCTTGACTTTCGACCCCTCCGTCGTCCGTCGTCTGCGGACGTGGCGGCCGCCTCCTTGAATTGTATAAACCGGAAGCCGACGATTAAAACTTTGTGGTTGTCCCTCCGGCGGTGCCTGCAGGAACAAACGGTCGTTTTTCTATGGTGCTGTCCGTGCGTAGTGCTGTGTTGGTCTCGCCTTGGCGTTCGCGGGCGTTTTATTTCCGAAGCGCAGTTGTGGCGAAGTTTGGTGGGGTCATTGTTTTGTCCTGAGGTCGTAAAACGTAGAAAAGTAAAACAATAATATAAAATGCAGTAGTTTTCCGTGACGGCCGTGAACGCGACTTCCCAACCGCCGTGAACGGCAATGTGCATCCATCCGCGTGCTTTTTTCTTCACAGCCGAAGCCATGGTCCTAGAGGACACAGTCATGCATTAGTTGTTTCAATTCAATTTTTTTTCTTTAAAAAAAAAAAACGGAACGATTGTTTGAGTCCCAGTTCACCTTCCCTGGTCGTCGCCTCGTGGGTACAACGCGAGTCTTCTCCTGCCGCCATTTGAGGCTGGTGTACGACGCGCCGTTGACGGCACCACCATCCACAGCATTGTCTTTTCCGGTGCTTCGCCGCCGGGTTCCTGTCCAAGGCGTCCTTTTGCCAGCACGTCGGCGTCGGCACCGCCTGATTCCGGAGTTTTGCCCCCTCTTGGCTTTGATATGAGGCCCCTCCTTCTGCTCCCCTCTCTTCAAATCAAGTTGTGCGCGGCCTGCGTAGTTTCGACGGGAAGAGGTGCGTTCTCGACCCGCGGATTAATGTTTGGGTTCCAGTGCGTTGCAGTTGTGATCTTCTTTTGCCCATGTGGTGTATGTGCTGGCGCCCGCGTGCATCGCGCGCCCTGGTCTGTGACACTGGGAGGACTCATTTGAAGCGTTGTGTTTATGAGCATGGTTCAATGCAATGCGTACGTGTTCCCATGAGAGGGATTTTTTTTTAGATGTGATTTTAAGTGACGCAAGAAGCAGTTTAACAGTTGGCTTGTTCGGAAGTGCGAATTGGCGCGGCCTGTGGCGGCTGATATCAAAATGCGTCTTGGGATTGGATATCCATGCCGGACGCAGCAGTATCTTGTTTCACAATCGAGTTTTTTTGATTGATTTTTCTTTTTTTCTTTTTTTCCCGCAATTCTTATCCTGGGCTCACTGATGAACGCATTGTCGCTATTTCGAGAGTGAGAGGCATCGGCAGGTGCGGATAGGTACCCAGCAGCATGCGTGGAGTGTACTCAGATTTTAGTGGGTGCCCACGCCAATTTTTCAAGCAAGACTAGGCAAGAATTGTTGGGCCAGCGTATGGGGAGCAAAACATGGCGGTGGTTTCTCAAGCAAATCTTAAGAAAAAGTAAGGCGAGCAGCCCACCTTAAAGATGCAAGACGGGAGTTGGGCTCCATCAGTTTCTGAGAAAGCCGCGGAAGATGGCCTGAGAGTTGGTGCGAGCATTGGAGTTTCCCACTGTTCAAACGAGGGACAGTATCATGTTCTGACATGCGCAGGGGGCTGCAGCTGACGCGGCAGCCCTCGAAAGTCGTCGAAGGGCTTTCGAGGGCCTTGTTCGCACTCCGTCTTGCACGGATTGGGCCTACGATTCTTTTCAGTTTGCCTGCAGACAAAAGCACGCCAGGGATGCCATGGTGTACTTCATGTTTTTTTGGCTCCGATCTTTGTCATTTGGTATGCTCATTGCATTGTATTATCCTGATGTTTCAGGAGCTTTCGATCACGTTGATTCCGTGTTGCTCTTTAGGGAACTCAGCATTTTCAGCGTTCCGGCGAGCGTTCGTTCTCTTGCGAAGCTGGTTGCGCCCGCGCGTTGGTCAGGTGGTCGTCGGCGGGCAAGCATTTTGGCCGATCGCAATGCAGGAGATGGCATGCCAAGGCACCGTGTTTGGCCCGCCCACGTGGGACTGTTTTAACGCAGACACATGCCTGGCCATTCGTTCGTGCGATTTCGACGAAGTCGTCTTTGCAGATGATTCAACGCTTGGAAGGCGCTCCCGGGGTGTGTGCCTGACGCGGATGCCAACGCGCAGCTTCGCGCCTGCCAGTCTTCTCTTTACGAATGGGGTCGCGCGAACCGGGTGCGCTGCGATGCTGGCCAGGAACATGCCCATTCATTTTCTAAATTGGAGATAATTTCAAAATTCTGGATGTTGTTTTTGACCCAAAGTTGCTAATGGCGGACGCGGTGGAGAGCTGCGTTGCTGCCGCCTCTTTATAGAATATACAGCGTCATTCGCGCGCATTTGGTATATCTGTATACGGCACATTTTTGTCATGCATTGATTACCGCTCACGCTTCAGCATCTGTTCTTGCGCCTCTCGATGCATTGCGAACTCGCTTTCTGCAGTCACTGGGCATTTTGCCAGTTGAAGCTTTAGTATAGTACACTTTATTTAATCTCGCCCCAGTGTGCACGCGACGTGATATCAGCGTGCTCGGAGTGATGCATCGTAGTGTCTTGGGGCTCGGCCCATCATGTTTCCATAGTTTTTCAGATTGGACTCCACGCCTCCGTCCTCGCGCTCCCTACCGGCGCGCCCGCCATCTTGTTGAACCTGCTTTCAACTCGCTTGATTTTCTGCTGCATTCTGCCATTGGAGCCACACGAATATAGAACCTGTTCCCAGGCAGCTTTGCCCGCGCCAAGGAAGTGCCTGTGTTGCAGAGACGACTGCAGCAGCTCGTGCTGTCACAGGCGGCCACTGCAGAGAATTGGCCATTGTGCCTCTCGCCACGGTGCCCCTTGACCTTCAACCCCTCCGTCCTCTGCGGACGTGGCGGCCGCCTCCTTGAATTTTATAAACCGGAAGCCGATCATGAAAACTTTGTTGGTTGTCTCTCCGGCGTTGCCTGGAGGAACAAATGGTCGTTTTTCTATGGTGTTGTCCGTGCATAGTGCTGTGTGGGTCTTGCCTCGGCGTTCGCGGGCGTTTTAATTCAGAAGCGCAGTTGTGGCGAAGTCTGGTGGGGTCATTGTTCTTGTCCTGAGGTCGTAAAACATAGAAAAGTAAGCCAATCATATAAAACAACGCGAAAAACAAACACATCCCCCTCATGTGCCCAATTGGCGACATTTGTGCTTACCGTTCGTGTCCGACTAGGTTTTTAGAAAAGACATGTCCCGTCCCCAGAAAGACGCATCGTAGCCAATGGAGCTGTAGCTGGCTCCTGGCCTGGTGGCGGAGCCAAACTTGCCGAGGCAGTAGTTTGCCGCGACGGCCGTGAACGCGACTTCCCAACCGCCGTGAACGGCAATGTGCATCCATCCGCATGCTCTTTCTTCACAGCCGAAGCAGTGGTCTAGAGGACACAGTCATGTCGATATCCAGGCTAATCCATCATCTTTCCATGGTAAAATGCGGCAGGGTTCAGAGCATTTTTTAGCGTTTGCATAGAAAGGCCTGTCACGGTGTGGCTGGATGGGGCTGAAAGAAAGATATGCATGCCATCGCAGGTCATAGAGTGGGATAAGGTACTTGGAGTCCCCAG
The DNA here is from genome assembly GCA_963575745.1 of Prorocentrum cordatum. Taxonomy (NCBI): domain Eukaryota; class Dinophyceae; order Prorocentrales; family Prorocentraceae; genus Prorocentrum; species Prorocentrum cordatum. Next base: position 38,796 of record CAUYUJ010021389.1, read on the forward strand.
GCAGCGCTGATGGTGGTGGAAGATGCATGAACCATAACCCACTCACAAGTGGCTGACCCATTGGTAACGGAAATGCCGCTGTGGCCGCGACAGACCATGGCCATGTCAGCAAACCGAATACCACTCCGAGGAACACGGACACGTTTCTCAGACGTAGAGCACGACGTAACACCGAAGTGTGTCTTGATTTCAAACGGTAAATGTTTGGCCTCTTTTTCACCACCCGCAGCCGTCGGTGGCGCCGCCGCCGCCGTCGCCAGCACCGACCTTGGCGGCGGCGTTGCCGCCGTCGCCGCCAGCGCTTTCGGCGGTGGCGGCGGCCGCGGCGGCGGCAACGGCGGCGGCAGCCTCGCGCCGCGCACGCCATCCACCCTCCTCGTTCCCCGCGCGCCAGCATCGTGCGAGGCGCGCGGCGCGCGCGCGCGCGGTGCGCGTGCGGCGGTGCCCCGCCCGGTGCCGCTGGCGTGGCCGGCAGGGGGCCATGGCCAACGCTTGGGCCCGCGCGCCGGGCTGGCCGTCCAGCCGCCAGGCCGCGCGGCGCGGGCCACGAGTCGGCTACGCGGCCCAGGGGGGGAGGGGGAGGTTCCTCGAGGTGCGAGGTTTTTGGACGTCATCGTCGATTTTCGCTTGTCTTCTTTCCAGCGAGAACGTTCCGACGGTGCCAGATACGTCCCGACTGGTTGCCGAAGAGTCGATGGATGCTCCGGAAAGCACCAGGTGTCGAGGGGGCAGGCTTTTCGGGGGGCTCAGAAGGCCTCTGGCCGTTTGAGAAGCTTTCGAAGTCTTCTCCGAAGCCACACGGGGGTTCCTCAGAGGGCTCGAGGGCCTCTGAGAAGCCTCGCTCTGCCTTCTGAAAAGGTCTTCCCCGACTCGCTTCCCCCCGTGGGCTGTCCGCCGAGAGTTCCGCCTGCAGAGGAGAGCCCTTTGGAGCGGGATCCACCTTTCGCTGGGACCGTCTTGCGGGAACCGAGGGCACCCGAGCTTGCATGCTCGTGCATCGCGCCGCTCGTCGCTGCCAGAGCACTCGTGGTCAGAGGCCCCGCCGTCGTTTCCAGCCGCCGTGCTGGGCTCAGCCGGGAGGGGATGGGGAGGGGAGAAAACGGCTCCCCAGGATTGCGGCACCCTGACTTTTCCGATGCGGGGTCCCCAGAAGTCCCGGGCGCTTTCCTGGGGCCGGCTTGCCCTCGCGACTCGTTTTTTGTGGACGGGCCCGGGGGGCTGGCAAAGGCCCCTTCACACGGCCGAAAACGGTGTTTTTTGCCCTTCCTGGCGTGACTTTCTGCTCGACGCGGGCATGCAATAGGGGGCCACATGCGAACCCTACCCCTACCTCCCACGATTTCTGAGGGGGAGGGTGGGGTTCATTTCGTTCGGGAGCTCCCGAGCGAAGTGAACCCCACCCTCCCCCTCAGAAATCGTGGGGGGGGTAGGGGTAGAGTTCGCATGTGGTCCCCTAATGCAAGGGGCTGGCCCGCCGCTGCCTGGGCGGAACGCTGTTCGGGCTGGCCCAGCCGCGGGGCCGCAGAGGGGGCCCCAGTTGGAGGCACGAGAGGGGCCAGGGCGAGGCCCGCAGCGCGAGGCAGCGCCTGCAGCGGGGAGCGGGCCTCCTCGGTGGGTCCAGCGGACCTCTTGCCGAGTGACCCTCCGACCGTCCCGAGGCCTGGGGACGGGATGGGGACGTCAGGTGCACTCCTGGGGCAGGCGTGCGGATGTCCAGGTGCTCGGCATCCCCGTCGTCTTGAGTCGGCGTCCCCCCAGCACAACTCATACTGTATGTGCGTCGCCACCCTGGGGGCGACGCGCGCATCGAGAAGTCTAATAGTATATGCGGCGTGGCGGGCGCTTTCTGGCCACACCACTCGGGAAACGATGTATTACAAAGTGGGTATACTGTATGTTCGAGTCGGACGCGCGCCTCCAAGGAGGGCACACAGTACTAGTATATCTCTGCGCGTCCTAGTCAGGGGCAACGGACTGGGGGGAATAGGCTCAGGGGGGAATGTGTCGACCCCCAATCGCCCACTGGTCGCCGAATATGGGGTTTGACAGTCTGCCCCGCCCAGCGCGTGCAGGTTGGCTGATCTCGAGGGCCTGGCGCCGACCTGTCGGCGGTGCATCACCGATTCCACGTCGATCGGAGGGGGTCGATGTACACACGTCGTGTGGTCGGCCAGGGTGGCAGGGAGCTCGGCGAAGGAAATCGGTGTGTGGACGCTCCAGCCTCCCACAGGCAGCTCGGGAGTCTATACACCAAGCTCCCTGGCCGACCAGCTGACGTGATGTGTGTATATATGTATATATGTATATCGAGCCCCTCCCGGTCGATGTTCCACCCCCTGAGCTGGTGCCCCCCCCCCCCTAGCGTTACCCCTCACTGTTGGGGCAGGCGTGCGCCTGCCCAGGTACTCGGCGTCCCAGGTTACATGTCGGCCTGATCTATCCGATTCGGTATCGGCTTTGGGCGGCCCGATTCGATTTGATTCCGATTTTCGGGCGATCCGATGCGGCACGATGTTTGCGTGGCGCCTTCATGCATCCTGGCGTCGCCGATGCGATTCGATTCCGACTCCGAACCGTTTCGGTCCGACTCGGCGCACGGTCCGATCCGATCCGATGCCCCGGTTCGGTGCTGACTCTTCCTGGCATCCCCGTCATTTTCCAGAGCTGACGCTGCCTACTCCGGATTCCATAAGAAAGTGGGGGGGTCACACTTTTGGGGGGGTCTGATTTGAGCTGTTTTGGGGGGCTCGGGGGGGTCTGGGCAAAGGGCCGCCCTTTCATGGATGGTCTGGGGGGGTCTGAGACTTCTCGTCTGGGAGGGTTGTGACCCCCTCCCTTTTATTACGAAATCTGGGGTAGAGTTCTCCGTGAGACCGGCCCGGCCGTCAGGGGCGGTCGTGACCTCCAGCGCCTTTGTGCGGGCCTCCACGGCAGGGCTTTCGAGGCTCCTGGCCCATCCACACGCCAGACGAGGAGCGGCCCCCCCGGGCGAGGTCCTCAAAGCGTTACGCAACGGCATCGGGGCGGCACCCAGGACCCGGCCCGAGCAGGGGCAACAGGCTGGGATACCGGAGGTGGGGTGCAGAAAAAACTCAGAGGAGGAAAAGGTACCCATGCCGCTACCCCTCGCCCGATTTCCCATTTCTGGGCCTCCTGGGAGGCCCTCGTCGCCGCCACCGCTGGATTCGCCTCGAACTCCTGGTTGGAATGAATGCACCCCGGGAGAGGTCCGGGGAGTAGCGGGATCGGTACCTTTTGGTCGGGTGTTGCTAGAAGTACCCCTGGCCCAAGGCGCCCCGAGCTTTTCGCTGCATTTTGGAGCCCCCGGGGCCCTCTGGGCCTCTTGAGGGGTGCCCTGGAGGCCGTCTGGGCCACCCCGAGAATCCTGGGGGTACATTGGGCCAGGGGTACTTCTAGCAACACCCGATTTGACCTCCCCAGGAGACACATCAGAAGCGGGGGGCGGCCAGTCTGAGAGTATCCGTGCCCGATGCTGTCCGGATTGCGCCTTCGTCTTGCCTGCAGAGGGGTGGGCTCCCCTCGCCAGCAAGGCCCCCCCCCGCTTGATGGCCGCCTCCTCCCAGGAGGAGGAGGAGGAGGAGGAGGAGGAGGATGAGGAGGAGGAGGAGGAGGAGGAGGAGGAGGAGGAGGAGGAGGAGGAGGAGGAGGAGTAGGAGGAGGAGGAGGAGGAGGAGGAGGAGGAAGCGAGGACACGGGGGGGTTGTCCCTGCCCCCTCCCCGAATTTCGGCGACACCTCCCTGGGATGGGAGGTGGGGTATGGGGCTGGCTCCGAAAGTCGAGACGGCCGGTTTTCCGCCGTTTTGAAAGCCTCTGGAAGCCACAGCTTGTGACCGCGGCAATGTGCTGTTCAGCAGGCTTCGGCGGCGTGTTGATTGTGTGGAGCAACAGAACTTTGGACATCTGGAAGCTGGTTTCGGGCCTCGGGGACGTCGTAAAACCTCGCGGAATCACGAGCTAACGTCAGAGAAGAGATCGAGATGTTCGTGGGTCCAGGTCTCTACAATGTCGCGCCGACAGGTCTTTGGGAAGGAAGGTGGGACAGGTGAAGTTCAACACCACCACCATCGCATGAGGGGAGTGGGATCTGCAGATCTTTGGTGTACACGTCAGCCCTGTGAACTTGCGCACCCTCTCAAATGTGCGCCACCATCCCCTGACCCCCCCCTTCTGCCAACCTTCACGTGGTGGTGGTGGTGGTGGTGTCCCGCGCCCTCCAGGCGGAAGAGGGGAATCAGAGAAATTACATATGTGTATAGAGCTATAGTTTCACACATAATTTTGTATATGCATATATATATATACAGTGAGAGAGAGAGAGAGAGAGAGAGAGATCGAGATATCGAGCGAGAGAGAGAGAGAGAGAGATGACCTGGATGAGATATCCACTTGCCTGCTCCTCTCTCCCTCTCTCGTTCAATCCTTACCCCTCTTCTTTCCCTCCTTCCTGCCACCTGTGCTCTCTGCTGCCACATCTTCCAGTCTGCCTGTGGTGTGCACTGGGATCTTCCCGTGCGCGCACGTGAGGCTCCCATGGTGTGCGCCTTGCCGACGGCTGTGCAGCCGGCCTTGAAGGCGAGAGGCGGGGAGCCGTGGCGAGACCGCAGTGCCGCCGATTGTATGCCCGCTGAGCCTGCTGCCTGCCTGCAGCCTCTCGTGCCTCAGACCTGGAGAACAGTCATCCCTCTGGGCAGCGCGGGAGAGCGAGTGTCGGGAGCTCCGTGAGGAACGTGAACGAAACGTCCATGGGTTGCGCATTGACTGGAGGCTGGGGGAGGGGCGAGACCGAAGTGACACGGCGGCCCCACGCCAGAAGTTCGGTTTCGGTCTCGGCTTGCGCGGTGCGTGCGGGCGCGGCGAGGCTGCGCAGAGCTTCTGCACTGGCCAGGGGCAGCTCGGGCAGGAAGGAGTCGTCGGCTGGGGTCCGCCGGGGGACGTGCCTGGGACCGTCCCGCGGGTGTCCCGCGGTTGTCCCGCGGTAGTGCCGTGGCTGCCCCGTCGTTGGCCCGCGGGTGTCCTGCGGTTTTGTTCCGTGTTTGGCGCAGCGCTGAGGCGCGAGAGCCAGATTTTGAGCACACTTTGTGCGCCCAGTCTTGGAACATGTTGCAACACTTGGGAACGAAAGTTCGCTGCGCTACGACAAGGGCAACATCCTGCAGAGGAGTCGGCTTCCATTTTTGACGCTACTGCGAACTTCGAAGACGAATTTTGCGCGGCGCGCTACGGCGAGAAGCACATTTGGCAAACCACCTGTGTCCCAGCCGTCGTTGAAGCTCTTGCAGTCTTTTTTTAAAATCGGATTTGCGTGGTGCTACGGCGATAGCCATACGTTGAAAAGGAACCACCCTCCATCTTTGAAACTGTTGTAAACTTGCGGGGCGATAGAGCGCGCGGCGCTGAGGAGAGAGGCACACTTCGAAAGCGACCCTCCCCTCCATCCCTCAAGCTGTCGCAATCTTTTAAGACGAATGTGCGCAGCGCTACGGTGAGAGTGACACTTTGAACAGGAACCGCCCTCCATCTTTGAAACTGTTGCAAACTTGTGAGCGTGGCGCTAAGGCGATAACCACGCTGTGAAAACGACCCTTTTTTCCATCAGAGAAGCTGTCGCAACCTTTTAAGACGAAATTGCGCGGCGCTAAGGCGAGAATGGCACTTTGCCCCCCCAGCATCTTTGAATCGCTGCAAAGTTTAAAACGACTGTGTGCGACGCTATGGCGAGAGCCTCGTTTCGCACTTTGAGCAATAACCGCTCTCCGTCCTTGAAGCTATTGCAGACTTTTGCGACGAATGCCTTCGGCACCAGGGCGGGAGCCACATTTTGAACACCACCTGTGCTCCGTCTCTGAAGCTGTTGCAAGCTTTCGAGCTCCAGCGTTATCCATGGTGAGGAACTCTCAGGCAGGCGAAACAACTGGCCCGCCCTACCAACACGTCTGGGGGTGCTAGATGGGGGAGCTATTCATCCGGATAAGGGATGGAGGAGGAGGAGGACGAGGGGGAGGATGAGGAGGAGGAGGAGGAGCCGGAGGAGGATGATGAGGAGGAGGAGGAAGAGGAGGATCGGTATGGTAGGTGGCACTTGGCGCATTGAATAGCAAGCGGTGGCATCTGTGCCTTGAGGTGGAGGTACGGGTCCCTCCCCCACGGCCGTCTTCGTTGGCCGAGGGACCGTAGGGGGGTCCTCGGCCCCCTCCAGTGCCAATCGACGGCAGAATTGAAGATTGACTGGTGGGGCGGGAACCCACGCAGCCCCATTCAAGGAAGCTGCGAGGGGTGTGAGGCCTATTGATGGTCCCCACCTGCGAGGCCTCATGACGGTCCTCGCCGACGCGAGGGAGGATAGCGAGCGACGGTGCCGTCCGCGATGCGCCCTGGATGTCGTTCGCGTTGCGCCCTGGTCCAGAGGCGGGAATTCCTGATAAGGGGGGGGGGGGCAAAACACATAAACGGGAGACACGATTTCGACTCCGAACTGAGTAGGCCCTGCGCACTCGGTATTCCACGGGGAGTGCGCACGCTCACGCTCTGGTTCCAGATCGTTGCGCCCCCGCGGACGCACGGAGCGTGGGGCCAAACCGAGGGCCCTGGGGACAGCCGCGCCCCGCCGAGAGCATTCCCGAGGAGGGACAGGCAGACGTTGCGCCGGAGTCGGGCGAAGAGAATTATGCACATGCACCGATCCTGGCAAGGCCCATCCGTGACCCATGATCGGTGCATATGCCTTCCTGGCCAAGGTAGGAGGGCGTATGCACCGATCCTGGGCTCAGGATGGGCCTGGCCAGAATCGGTGCATGTGCATAGTTCTTTTTCCTCTACGCAGTCCAGACCAGACACCATCGGCCACGCGGCCTCGACACGAAAGTTTGCACCAGGTATGCACCGCAGTCCTTGGCGACCTCCCCCCCCGCGCGCGGGGGGGGGGGGGAAGACCGGGTCGAGGGGCGCAGGGCAAGGTCGCCCCAGCTGCGCCGTGAGAGACCCCAGGACGACGACGACAACGACGACGAGGGAGACGGGCGATGGGGGAGGAGGCAAGGGGGGAAGAGGACGGAGGGCAGAAGGAGGGGAGGAGGGGACGGAAGGGGAAACAGGAAGGAGCCAGAAGGCGTGCAGCGCAGCTGGAGAAGGTATCGGCCACGCTCGTAGGAGGAGGAGGAGGGGGGGAGGAGGAGGAGGATGCGGAGGATGAGGAGGATCAGGAGCAGGAGGAGGAGTGGGAGGAGGAGGAGGAGGAGGAAGAGGAGGAGGAGGAGGAGGAGGAGGGAGTATGAGGAGGAGGAGGTACTAGGAGGTAGGAGGATGAGGCGGAGGAGGAGCAGGAGGAGGAGGAGGAAGAGGAGGAGGACCAGTGTAAACCCAAGAGTCATCAATGATGTTGTAATAAACCCTCCTTCCAAGCTCCTTCTTCACAGGCCCCTACAAGGGTTCATTTCCACTGAGGGAACCGCCTAATTGGAAGGCAACCATTTGAACACCCTGAAGCGTGCCAAAACATTGTTCTCGAAATTCCGCAATGGATCATCTTGACTGTTGCGTCTCACTATCCTGAATCGTGCCAGAACGCCAATCCTGGGACGTCAACACATCGACTCAATGTAACTGTTGCACCCTCATGATCCGGTATTCTTCTAAAACACTATTTCTGGTACGTTGATACTGGGAATCCGTGGAACTCTTGCAAATTTTAAAGAATGCGCGCGGCGCTAGGGCAAGAGCCACATTTTGAAAAGGAGCCGCCCTCAATCCGTGAAGCTCTTGCAACTTTTAAGACGAATGTGCGCGGTGCTAAGGCGAGAGCCCTATTTTGATAAACACCCGCCCTCAATCCGTGAAGCTCCTCGAATTTTTTAAAGCGAATGTGCGCGGCGCTAAGGAGATAGCCACAGTTTGAAAACCACCCGCCCTCAATCCTTGAAGCAGTTGCCAACTTTTTAGCTTCGGGGTCATAAATGGTGAGGAAGTCTCAGGCGAAACATTCGATCCGCCCCAGAAGCTGGCGTCGGGGTGCGACAGGGAGAAGTTGTTCATGAGGACAAGGAATGGAGGAGGATGAGGGAGGGGCCAGCGAGTAGGAGGAGGCCAACGGGGAAGGCTGGTGGAGTGATGAGGTCTCCTGTCTCGGCTTCACGCATTGTCCCTAGGAGCGTGCACGCCCGAGTTACGCTAGGGTTCGCAAGCTAGGCCACCTGGCTGAATCCCATCGTAGTTGTACCATCGTGTCTTCATTGTTCTACTAAGCACGAGTCGCTACCATATTTGCGCAGATCCTCACTTGTGAGTGCCATTGACTGGTGCCTCCCAGGCCAGCGAACCCATGGTATGCACGTCGTTTCCCCCGCGCAGTGCTTGCATGGAGCGGGTGTTGCTTGGCGCGTTTTCCTCCGCTTGCACGCCGGCCAATTCCCGCATCGGTCGCCCCGCATCGGTCGCCCCGGATCGCCCCGGAGCAGCACTTCTGCTTCGCCGCGGACGCGAAAAGTCGCTCGGCGCGCAAGGAGTTCGCATTCGCTGCCGGGTTCTCGCCTGATGCCCGCCTTGGTGCCCGCCGGGTGCCCGCCAGGAGGAGGAGGAGGAGGAGGAGGAGGGGGAGGAGGAGGAGGAGGAGGAGGAGGAGGAGGAGGAGGAGGAGGGAGGAGGAGGAGGAGGAGGAGGAGGAGGAGGAGGAATAGGAGGAGGAGGAGGAGGAGGAATAGGAGCAGGAGGAGGAGGAGGAGGAGGAGGAGGAGGAGGAGGAGGAACCCGCCCCCGCTCCGTGCGCTGGCGGGTGCTTCGGGCCTTTCGTGCCCGAACTGGTGCCCGCTCCGCTGGGGGCCCTGTGCTGCTCGGCTTCTTCGCTCCGTGGCCGCCCCCGTGCCCGCCTCGGCCCCGCTCTCCGGGCCCTCTGCGGGCGTCCTCGGGTTTTTTTTTGTTCGGCGCCCGCCCGTGCCCGCCTGCGGGGGACACACTCGCACCGCGTCGATGGCGTCGCGCGTTTTGCTGTTGTTGTTGTGGTTGTGGTTGTGGTTGTGGTTGTGGTTGTGGTTGTTGTTGTTGTTGTTGTTGTTGTTGTCGTTGTTGTTGTTGTTGTTGTTGTTGTGGTTGTTGTTGTGGTTGTGGTTGTGGTTGTGGTTGTGGTTGTGGTTGTGGTTGTTGTTGTTGTTGTGGCTGTTGTTTGTTGTTGTTGTTGTTGCTGTTGCTGTTGCTGTTGTTGTTGTTGTTGTTGTTGTTGTGGTTGTGGTTGTTGTTGTTGTTGTTGTTGTTGTTGTTGTTGTTGTTGTTGTTGTTGTTGTTTTGGCTGTTGTTTGTTGTTGTTGAACATTATTAATTCTAAAGAATAATTATTGTTGGGCCCCCTGGTGCGCGCCCCCCCCGCCGCGCCTAGGCCGCAGCCACGTTTTCATCATTTTCGTGAGGAAGCCTCAGGTAATTCGAGTTGATCAAGATCCGGTTGTTTTGTTGTAATCCGTTTTCCCTTGCAAAAAACACTATAAAATGACATTTCTTGTTCTAATATAATCAAATTTCAAGAATCCCTTGCAAAAAATAAGGTAAAGTGGACATTCGCGCGCGCAAGACGAAATCCTTCCAAAAGCTTAGTGTTCGGAGCGATTTTAACATAAAAACATCAAAAAACCAATGGTTTTTCAACAAAAAAAATGTCAAAATCTCATCCCGCGCGCTCTTGCGGATTCGTAGGAAACCCAACACTTTTTAAACATTTCTGTCAAACGGGCTTTTGCGAGCAACTTTTTCGAACTTCTGCGACAACGGTTGCGCACCTGCCAGGGCCATCATCCCTGTCAAATAATACCATGCGGGACACATTCGTTTTTTCTTCGCGCGCGCACGCCGAAATCTCCAAAAACCATTGGGTTCTGTGGGTGTGTACCCCACGCCAGTGTAGTAGCCACGGTCGTCCGCACGCCACGAAGTGAAGTGTCCCAACGTCATAGGGCGGGAAGCTGGGTTTGGGTGGTCGCGAAGAGTCGTTTGGATATTTGGTAGAGCTTGTAATGCCCCCCCACGAAGTGGGGGTATTGCCTGGTGTCGTATGAAAACCCTGGCACTGGGGAGAACACCACGCGTTCGGGTAAAATGATTGTTGTTGTTGTTGTTGTTGTTGTTGTTGTTGTTGTTGTTGTTGTTGTTGTTGTTGTTGTTGTTGTTTTTGTTGTTGTTTTTTGTGGCTTCGTTTGAGAGAGAGAGAGAGAGAGTTAGAACATGTCCCTTCTCCCTCCCAGACTTTTCAGTAACCCTCCTCATGACATGTGTATTTCCGTTTTGCTCGGTCGTTCGCCCGAAGTATCGAGTAATACCATGCCAGCCAGGCCAGTATCGCCCATCCCTGGCCATCTTACAAATGATGCCGTGCGATGAACGTGTGTTGATCCCAGAAGGGGGTTTCGTAACAATCCCTATCAAGCAATACCATGCTGGCCACATCGCGCGCCCCCGCCCGCGCATGCCAAAATCATTCAACATTCAATGGTTTTCGAACGAATTCAAGACATTGCTGTTCAACGACTCTTCGAACCTTGACTTTTTTCCCACAGTGGTTCGCCGTAGTTCTTCGCGCGCGTGCTCGCGCTCGATGAAACCATGCGACACCTAGGTTTGTTGTGTTGTGTTGGTTTCTTTTTTTGGGGGGTTCTGGTCTTAATGTTGCAAAATTAGACCATGCGAGCAACGCGCCCATGCACGTCGAAAACCTTCCACAGCTGTCGCGCGCCTTCCCAACTCGGGTGGCAGACTCAGACATGAGCGCCACACGCGCGCAGGTCTCCGCCGCGTGCTCTCTCGTCGAAGCGCTCTCGGCGCCAAGTGTTTTTTGTTCGGAGCACTTCAGCACATAGGCGTGCGAGGCCTACGAACACCCGAAAACTCAGCGGTTTCCAGTGGCGGTCGTCAGAGATTCAGAGCTTCTCCGCGCGCGCATTTCCTCATCATCCTCACCAGCACCGCCGTCGTCATTGTCGCCAGCGTGATCATCGCCGTCATCATCGCCATCGTCGTCCTCGTCGTCGTCATTATCATTATTACGATCATCATCATCGTCCCCGTCGTCGTCGTCGTCGTCGTCGTCGTCGTCGTCATCACCACACTTGTCATCATCGCCATCGTCGATGTCGTCGCCCTCGTCATCATCGCCACCGCCATCATCATCATCATCATCATCATCATCATCATCATCATCATCATCATCATCATCATCATCATCATCATCATCATCATCGCCATCGTCATCATGATCTTCATCCTCATCGTCCTCAACACCACTCGCCCGCCCAAGTCACGGATCTTTATGGCCAGGGTCCATGCTTGACGGCGCCATTTGCGATTCGCGAGCATTTCCGGTGGGTAGCTGCACTCACGGCCTGTACGAATTTTGTCAGCCAGTTGCGGGTGGGAGGGTGGGATGTTTGCATCATTTGTGGATTTGACGATTTTTTATTTTTTCATAATTTAGCTGCACCACGTAGATTCTCCTTTCTAAAAGGAGACTAGACTCTACCCCCCCCAGCGTTATCGCCCCTCCTTTCGGGTATGTAAATCACATATGATTTTGACCACATTTCCATCCTAAATATGAAATCACAATGTCCCAGGCCAACCGGTGCCCCCCCCCCCTGAGGTTCCCTTGTAAAAAACATTATGCGGTCACATTTTTTGTTCTGACATGACACTTTTTCACGAATCCCTTGCAAAAAATGGAACGAAGTGCGCACGCGCGCGTCGTCGCGCGCGCATGCCGAAATCCTTCAAAAACCTTCGGTGCCGGAAGGATTTCGCAATCGAGTTTCCAAAAAACCTGCAAAACAAAGGGTTTCGTGACACTGATTTGCTAAAAAAGCTTACGCGCGAGCTCTTGCGAAATCTTAAGAAAACCATTGGTGTTTCAATATTTTCACAACATGCTATCAAACGGGCGTCGCGCGGGCGCATGTCGAAATCTGTCGAACGCCCTTGCGCGTGTGCCGTCGCGAGAATCCTCTGCAAAAATGGGACGAAGTGCAGGCGCGCGTCGTCGCGCGCGTACGCCGAAATCCTTCAAAACCCATCGGTTTCGGAAGGATTTCAAAATCGCGCGTCCAAAAAACCTACACAAACACAAGGTTTCGCAACACGGATTTTCAACAAAGCGTGCGCGCGCGCTCTTGCGGCGTCGTCGTCGTCGTCGTCGTCGTCGTCGTCGTCGTCGTCGTCGTCGTCGTTGTCGCCGTCCTCCCTCCTCCCGCGTCGTCGTCGTCGTCGTCGTCGTCGCCTACGTCGTCCTGTGTCTTTCCTCGTGTTCGTCGTCGTCGTCCTCTTTGGCGTCGTGGTCGTTTCCGTCGTCGTTGTCGCCGTGGTCGTCCTTCCTCCTCCTCCCTCGTCGTCGTCGTCGTCGTCGTCCGTCGTCGGCGTCTCGTCCTCGTCGTCCCTCCTATTTCGTCGCCGTCGTCGTCGTCGTTGTTGTCGTCGTCGTCTCGTCGTCGTCTTCCCTCCTCCCTCGTCGTTGTCGTCGTCGGCGTCGCCGTCCTTCCTTCTTCTTCGTCGTTCGCGTCGTCGCCGTCCTCCCTCCTCCCTCGTTGTCGTCGTTGTCGTCGTTGTCGTCGTTGTCGCCGTCGTCGTCCTCCCTCCTCCCTCGTCGTCCTCTTCATTGGCGACGTCGTCGTCGTCTTCGTCGTCGTCGTCGGCGTCGGCGTCGTCGTCTTCGTCGTCGTCGACGTCGGCGTCGTCGTCGTCGCCGACGTCGTCGTCGTCGTCGTCGTCGTCGTCGTCGTCGGCCGTCTTGCTTCTCCGGCCTTCTTGGGGCGCTCTTGAGACGCCCCCGAGGGCTCCAAGACGACCCCGGAGCGATATATATATATATATATAATATATATATATATATATATATATATATATATATATTATATATATATTATAATATATATATATATATATATATATGGGACCACATAGAGTGCACATTGAACGTGCAATAATAATGCACTGTTTGGGTTCCGGCTAACATCACGTTGTCTTTGTCCTGAGGGTTTCGAGCGGCCCGCTCAAGGAATCATGCGGGGAGGCAGGCCCGTGGTGCTCCAGCGCTGCGCGGCCGTGGCGCTGCATGATCGTCGCGTTGCCTGTTTGATGGCTACTTGGAGGCTTTTCGAGGGCCTCTTGGGGGCTTCTTGGCCTCTCGAGTTGGGGGGGATCTGATGACAATGGGGGGGGTCGACGAAGAAAAAACTACCACAGGGACAGACTTTCGGAGGCCTGCGCGGATTTCTGGGCGCGGCGCTGGACCCCCGGGCGGCGCCTCCGGCGCCGCCCCTGGCACGCTCCGCGCGCCAGGGAGGAGAATCCCACGCGGATCGAAGAAGTCCGCGCAGAAATCGGGAAGTTGAAGTAGCTGCGGTTCTTTTCTTCTAGGGGGAGGGCTTGTGCCGTCTCGGGCACGATAGTCTTGCCAAGCTCTCCCGAAGAGGCTCGGCACTCTGAGCGTTTCATGGGGCATTCTTTGAGCGGTTCCTTGCAGGATTCTTGACTGTATCGGGGGGTCCTCAGGCCGTCTCTGGAGCTCTCTTGTCGCCGTCTTCGGCCATCTTGGAGGAGGAGGAGGGGGAGGAGAAGGAGGAGTCGGAAGGAGGTTTTTCGGAGTGGTTGACTCGCTTTTGGGCCTTCCAGAGTTTTCGTGTCGCCACGGCAGGTTCGCTTTCGAAATTCCAGTCATCTTGGGGCCCCCTGGGGCCGTCTTGGGTTTTCGAAGCGTTCTTCAACTTTAATTCGGCCGAACAGCTTGGAAAGCTAAACGCATGGAAACACGCCGCAATAAAAACCGTCCCAAAAAGGCAAGAACACGCCGAAAGATCTCGAACTTCGCTGTTCGAGGACGGAGGGAGGGAGGGAGAGAGGGAGGGAGGGAGGCTGAACCAGGAGGATCAGGAGGAGGAGGAGGAGGAAGGATGAGGGAGAAGGAGGGGAATGAGGAGCATGAGGAGGAGGAGGAGGAGGAGGAGGAGGAGTAGGAGGAGGAGAAGGAGGAGGATGAGGGGATCTGTTCTCCTTCTCCAACCCCCTCCTCCTCCCTCCTCCTCCCTCCTCCTCCCTGCTCCTACCTTCTCCCTCCTGCCTCCTTCCTCCTCATCCTCCTCTTCCTCCTCCTCCTCCTCCTCCTCCTCCTCCTCCATTCCCTTTTCTTATAAATACCTGCTCACTGTCGCATCCCGAGGCCGGTCGAAAGGGCGGGCCAGGCGTTTCGCCTGAGACTACCTCACCATTCATGACCCTGAAGCTTGAAACTTGGCAGCATTTTTTTCATATGTATTCAACTTGGCAGCTTTTTGAAACTTTGCAGCTTGAAACTTGGCAGCAACTTTGAGTTTCACGGTGTGAGGGCGGGTGGTTTTCTTCAACATGTGGCTCTTGCCTCAGCGCCGTGCACATTCGTTCTGACATTTACAATGAATTTCGCGGATTGAAGGCGGATGGTTTTCAAAATGTGGCTCTCGCCTTGGTGCCGCGCGCATCCGATTTCAAACATTGCAAGAGTTTCATGGATTGAGGGCGGTCCTTTTTCAAACTGTGGTTTACGTTTTAGCGCCGCGCACATTCGTTTGAGATAAATTCAACAGGCAGCGCACATTCGCTTTTAACAAATGCAAGAATTTCACGGATTGAGGGCGGTTCGTTTTCAACATGTGGCTCCCGCCTTAGCGCCGCGTACATTCGTTTTAAACATTTGCAAGGATTCCACTTATTGAGAGCGGGTTATTTTCAAACTTTGGCTCTCGCTTAGGCGCCGCGCACATTCGTTATACAAAGTTGCAGTCGTCTCACGGATTGAGGGCGGTGTTTTTTCAAAGTGAGGTTCTCGCTTCAGCGCCGCGCACATTCGTTTTCAGCATTTGCAAGAGATTCACGGATTCTCGTGGTCATCGTTCCAGAGAGTGTGTTTTGGGATGACTCATGATTGTGAGGGCGCAGCAGTTATGTTGATTTGCGGTGTTAGAGTCAAAGAAATGGTGTTATGGCACAATTTCGGATTGCCTAGACGCAACAGTCATGTTGATTCGTGGCATCGGAGTCCCGAGATTAGTGTTATGGCACGCTTCAGGGTCTTCAATGGGTTGTTTCCCCATGAGACGGATTGCTCAGTGGAAATGAGCCCTTGTAGTGGCCTGTGAAGAGGGAGCTTGGAAGGATGGTTTATTCCAACGCCGTTGATGAGTCTTTCGTTTGCACTGCTCCTCCTCCTCCTCCTCCCCCTCCTCCTTCTCCTCCTCTTCCTCCTCCTCTGGGTCGTTCGACTTCCCGCCTTGGGAGCTTGAGGGTCCTCAGCGCATGCGGTCGAACATCGAGTAGCCCACATAGAGCTGCTGCTTTCAGAACGTGATGCTAGGAGTTCAACACATCGACAATATTGTCAGTGACATCCAAGACAATGGCGTTCACCAGTAGTATATGGAGCAGGACACTCGAGCTCACATCGGACAGGGTACAATGTCGTTTGTGACCTCCGGGACAGCGACGTCTTCCGCGGGCCACCAGAATCGCCAGACGAGAGCGATGCGGAGCGACGCTAAGCTCAGGAGTGCCAGCAAAGAGAAATGGGCAAAGCAGAATAGCGATCATAACAACGATCATAGGGAGGAAGAGAAGGACACCGCTGATACGGATGATGACGGTGACCACAGCATCGAATGGGACCCAGCAGGTGACCCACCTGAGTGATTCGAGCAGAACGCAAATAGGTCATTTCGTCGCACGGACAAGATCATCGGCACAGCCTCGAACGCGACAGCCTCCTGCACGAACAGGCCGTGAAGCTGGATGGGTCCTCCAATGATGCCATCTCTGCTCGGGCAACGACTCGACTAATCTTCAAAGCAAGTCGGACGGATCCACAATGACGCCATCAAGTGGGTTAAGTGCGTCACTACGACCTCAGTGGGGCTCCAGATCCTGCGCCGTCGCCTCAGTGGCGCGCGCCTGCGTGCTCCGCACGCGGGCGCGGCATTGGCGCTCGTCTCGTCTCGTCTCGTCTCGTCTCGGCTCGGCTCGGCTCGGCTCGGCTTGGGTCGGGTCGGCTCGCGTCGGCTCGTCTCGTCTTGTCTCGTTTCGTCTCCTCCTCTCCTCCTCCTCTTCCTTCTCCTCCTCCTCCTCCTTCTCCTCCCCCTCTCCTCCTCGCCATCCCCCCTTCTCCTGCTGTCCTCCTACCTTTCCGAACATCCTACTCCTGCCTCCGATTTGTTGTTTGTCTTTCTTGTTTTGTTTTTTTGATCCACGGGCCTCAGAGGTCTCGACTTTTTGGCCCGGGGACGCCGTATTCATTATTGACGTGCCTAGGGCCCGCCAACGGCCCCGGGATGCCGAAATTGAGGAACTGTGGCGCAGGTTGAGAACAATCACGACGACCGAGTCTTGGGTCCTCCTTGTCAGGCCGCCCCCCCGATGTTCTCAGAGGTCCACACGTGCCTGCGCAGGCCTTGAGAAAAAACGTCCAGAGACCTCGATCGCCGTCGACGTACCGGTTCTTCCTCGTTCGATCCTGCCTCCTCCTCCTCCTGTTCCTCCTAGTCCTTCAACGGGTCCGGCTCGTCGGCGCATAAGGTGATCAATAAGGTCCACGTGGAGCCTGCAGCCATCCTCGGGGCCTAACGCAGAGCAGCCGGCGGCATTGGTGGGCCAAGCGGCGTTCAGCCGAGCGTTAGAGGATTGAATTCCCCTCTGGTGCCATCCGAACAGATAGGGTCGCCAACGCCCGCGGAGCTGGCAGACCACATGGGAGCTCCCACTCGTCACCATCGAACAGATCAAGGTGGTGACGAAGTTTTTTCCGGCAAAAGCACGTGATTCGGTTGGGATTTCTTCTACCCCAGGCTCTCGACGAAGTTGGGTGACAAAACGCTGCAGAGGCTGGCGGACGCTCAGCGCGTGGGAGAGGGCCCCAGTCTGTGGCGAGCTGTGGGCCGCTATCGTTGCGCTTTTGCCCGCACCAGATGAGGGGGAGAGGCCTACTGGCCTTATGCCGCTCCTGGCGAAGGTTTGGTTTCGGATCCGCTAGAAAGAGTGTGCTCGCTGGGGGCGCTCTTTCGATCAGCTTCTTTTTGGGGCACTTCTTCTGCTAATGGGTGTGATGGAGCAGCTTGGCTCTACGGCGCGTTCGTGGCCCACGCGAGAGACATCGACGCGAAGGCGGCCTCGTTCTACGAGGACTTGGCCCAATATTACAAGCACATCAGGCACGCATAATTGCGCATGGCAGCGGACGCGTGGGGCTTCGACCAGGCCTTGCTCAACGCCCTCTGTTGCGCCTACCTGGCGCCGAGGAGATCCTGCATTAGCACTGCCTTCAGCATTGCGATTTCGGCCACCGGCGCGGTGGTCGATGGATGGGCCTGAGCCACAGCATTGGCCAGGCTCGTGCTGCTCGCCGCCTTGCGAGCTGCGGCGCAAGCAGCCCAATCAGCACGCGTACTTAATGTGGTGGACGACGTGGCGGGCCGTGTCGCCGGCTCGATCAAGCCAGTGGCTAACCAGTTGGGCCGGCCAGTAAAAGTTTCAACGAGAAGGTGGCAGAGGCCAGCCCGCCAGTCAGCAAGAAAAACGACCAAGGCGCTCGCAACTCCCACTCTGCCCAAGGTGAGCTTATGCGCCAGCCTGGCTGGGACCTGGGGTCGTGGGCAACCGCAGAGACTTCGGAGGCGACGCAAAGGCGGGGTCCAACCGCAGGGTGGCGGTGTCGACCGACGCGGAGCTTATGGCCAGGATCCAATGCCGCAAGCTCATTCGTCTCTTCCAATTATGGGTCTTTCGAGCGCGAGTCTTCCGATCAGGGCCCGCGGCGAAGTCGCGTGGGGCTCGTGGATCGTGGGGGTGCCCGACGGCCGACTCGGGTCGCTCCGAGTCGGAACCGTCAAGTCCAGCGGGCGGCTACCTTAGGGGGCGGCTTCGGGTTTGGCCAGCCTGTCTCAATTGGGGGGCTGGTGTCACCGAGGCCCGCCAGTCATCGCCGCCAAGACGGTCGCCGCTGCTTACGTCTTGATGGTATGGCGTGGATCACAAAGTAGCTCGCGCTTGTCTCCGCAAGTGTTTGGTCGCGACGAAGGCGGCGCACCCGTAGGTTTCGGTCAGGGATCCCACGTTGGCGCTAGCCCCCGCGCTCGCGAGGATCAGGTGGGGCTCTGGAGAGGGCATGTTTCTTATCTATGGCGCGAAGGGGGCCAAGTTCGATGTGCGGAGGTGATCGTCAGCCGTCCTTGACCACTTGGTCATGCTAGAATGTAAGTGAGCTCTCGGCTTGGAGAAAGTTGCCCGTCAAAGGCCCTGGCATTTGTGGCTGAGAAGTAGCGGCGCTTTCGAAGGCAGTAATGGAGCTAATCGACCGCAGTGCCAAGGTACGGGGCAGGCGCCAGCAGCGGGCCCTGATGTAGTTTCATCCAGCATGTGTTCTGGTGCCAGGCAAGAATGAGCGCCAGGGTGCCGACCGCCCCCGAGCATTGCCAGCTCTACTCCTATTATGACGGCTCGCTTTTCCACGGGCGCTTTAAGTGTGATTTCGGTGAGGTCTTGGGCCGAGATGCGCTCGACCGCGACCTCCAGCAGGCGGCGTTTCAGGCGCTGGGCTGCCCGTTCACCGAGCTCTCCACGCGCGGCCCGTTCCCGAACGTCGATGGGGCTGTTCGAGAGGCCTTGATGGGCGCGTGACAGGGGGTGCCGCTGCGCGGCCTCATGGCACCAGCTTGGCCCGTGCCTCGAGCCTGGCCCCTGCTTTTTCGTGGCTGGCTCAGGCGTGGCCTTGGCTTTCCCAGCCCTGCGTGCCGCTGGCTGAGCGATGGTCGTCTACGACGCCGGTCGCCGCTTCCTGGCAGCGGCGCAGGGGGCGGGCCCGGTCGATCAAGGGCCAGAGCAGTTACCCTTTGACGTTGAAGACTACGCGGTCAAGGAGTTGCGGACAAGATCGCAGACGGCGGCAACAAGCTGCGCGTCGACTGCCTAGCCGCGGCGCGATGGGCCACGGCTCCACTCAGGGCAGCTGGGCCCGAGAGGCAGCGAGCGCACCTCTGGGCAGGGCTCGGCGTCGAGCTAGAAGGAGTCCACGTCGCCAAGGTCGAAGTGCACCTGGGTCAGAACACCGTGGCGTACGTTCACATCGCGCAGACGCCGCTGGGCGACGACCGCACTGCTGAGCAGCAGGTCAAGGGTGGTGCAGAACTGGCTCGTGCCAGCGCTGACGACATCCTGGTCCTAGAGGGCTGCTGCAACATTGCCGGGCTTCCTGGGCATTTCGCATGCGCGCTGGAAGCGGTGCTCAGTGGTGACAAGATCAGGGGCAGCACGGGGGTGGAGGCGCCGAGAGTCACCGGCCGAGCGACTGGCAGATGGCCCCGCCGAGCCTTGGGTTGGAACTGCAGCTGGAATAGCTCATGGAGGAGGAGCCTGCGGCCAGCGTCTCGCAGGCTGAGGTGGCCCCTCCCCCGCCCCAGTCGCGGCGCGGTCCAGGGGGTGGAGACGGCCCCCTCCGAGGCTCCAGGCACGGCGGTACTCCGCCGCCCAGCCTCGGCGATCCCCGTGTCCTCGGCCACGGCGCTGGTTGACCATGGGGTTAGAGGCAGGCCCGCCGCCGTGGCGAGTCAACGACCGCGCGGGGCCAGGAGGGCGGCCCGGCCTGCAGCGGGCGCGCTGTTTAGTGTTTTCGCGGCTCGGGCTATGCATTTGAGAAGATGGGTCGGGACTCGGCTGAGCGGTGCCCGGCTGCTCCGATTGCCAGTGCACCAGTGCACTTATCAATCGCAGTGCTATTTTGTCGGTCAGGCGCCGCCTTGGGAAAAGGGAAGGGCGTCCTAGGCGCCCTCGCCCCCCCGTTTGACAAGGTGGGGGAGTTTGGGGGCTGGGCGCTCTGAGGGCCTCGGCCGCCCATTAGGGAACAGGTCCCGAGGGCCCTCCGCCGACGGGTCTCAGCAGGCAGGCCCGTCCTCTCCCGTGTAATCGTCTCCCTTGGGCTCACGTTGGCCAAAGCCCAGGCCCTGGGGTCCCATATGTCTGAGGCCAGAGCTTGGCGAGAACAGGGGCCCGTGGCCCAGCTCGTGTATAATTGGATGCGCGGTGCCGTTTTAACAGGGTCTGGCCTCTCCTCTCCTCTCCTCCCCTGCCCTGTCCTCTCCTCTCTTCTCCTCTCCCCTTCCCTGTCTTCTCTTCTCTTCTCTTCTCTTCCCTTCTCTTCTCTTCTCCTCTCCTCTCCTCCCCTCTCCTCTCCTCTACTCTCCGCTCCTCTCCTCTCCTCTCCTCTCCTCTCCTCTCCTGTCCTCTCCTCTTCCTCTTTTTTCTCCCTCTCCTTTCCTCTCCCCTCCCCTATCCTCTATCTTTTCCTCCCCTTCCTCCTCTCCTTTCCCCTGTCCTCTCCTCGCCTCCCCTCTCCTCTCCTCTTGCCTCCTCTCCGCTCTCATCTCCTTTCCTCTCCTTTCCTGTCCTCTCCTGTCCTGTCCTGTCTCCTCCTCTCCTCTCCTTTCCTCTCCTCTCCTCTTCCCTCCCCTCCGCTTTCCTCTCCTCTCCTCTCCTCTCCTCTCCTCTCCTCTCCTCTCCTCTCCTCTCCTCTCCTTTCCTCTCCTCGTCCCTCCCTCCGCTCTCCTCTCCCTCCTCCCCTCCCCCTCCTCTCCTCTCCTCTCACCTCCTCTCCTCTTACTCCTCTCCTCGCTCTTATCCCCTCTCCTCGCTTCCCTCTCCCCTGCTCTCCTTTCCCCTCCCCTCCTCTCCTCTCCTCGTCGCTTCTCTCCTCTCGTTTCTTCACCTCTCCTTTCCCGTTTTCTCCTCTCCTCTTTTCTCCTGTCCTCTCCTCATTTCTCCTCTCCCCTCCTCTCCTCTCCGGTTCTGTCCTCTCTTCTCGTCTTCTCTCCTCTCCCTTCCTCTCTTTTGCTTTCCTGTCCTCTCCGTTCCTCTCCTCTCCTGTCCTCTCCTCTGCTGTCCTCTCCTGTCCTCTCCTTCCCTGTCCTTTCCTCTCCTGCCATCTCTTCCCGTCTCCTCTCCTCTCCTCTCCTCTCCTCTCCTCTCCTCTCCTCCTCTCCTCCTCTCTCTCCTCTCCTCTCCTCTCCTCTCCTCTCCTCTCCCTCTCCTCTCCTCTCCTCTCCTCTCTTTACTTCTCCTGTCGTCTCCTCTCCTCTCTTCTCCTCTCTTCTCCCCTCTCTCTCTTCTCCTCTCTTCTCCTCTCCTCTCTCTCTCTCTTCCCCTCTCCTCTTCTCTCCTCTCCTCTCAACTTCTTCCCTCCCCTCTCCTCTCCTCGTTTCTCCTCTCCTTTCCCCTCCTCTCTTCTCCTTTCCTCTCCTCTCCTCTCCTGTCCTGTGCTCTCCTCTCCTCTCCTCTCTGCTCCTTTCCTCTCCTCTCTTGTCCTCTCTTCTCGTTTCCTTTCCTCGTCCCTCCCCTCCTCTCTGCTCTCCTCTCCTCTCCTCTCCACTCCTTCCTTTTATCGCCTCTCCTCTCTCCTCCTCTCCTCTCATCTCATATCATCTCATTTTATCTGTTCTTCTTCCCACCACCCTTTATTCTCTATCCTCGATCCTTTATCCTCTATCCTCTATCCTCTATCCTTTCTTTCCTCTCCTGGCCTCTTCTTTCCTCTCCTCTCCTCTCCTCTCGTCTCCTTTCCTCTCCTGTACTTTCTTCTCGTCTCGTCTCCTCTCCTCTCCCCTCCTGTCTCCTCTCTCCTGTCCCCTCCCCTCCCGTCCCCTCCCTTCCCGCCTCTCCCCTCCCCTTCTCTCCTCTTCTCTCCCTCGCTCCTCCTCCTCCTCCTCCTTCTCTTTCTCCTCTTTCTCTTTCTCCTCCTCCTCCTCCTCCTCCTCCTCCTCCTCCTCCTCTAATTTTTGCTTCCGCGGTTCGGGCGAAGGCCGGTTTGGGTCGGGAGAGGGCGAGCAGTCCTGCCCTTCCTCCTCCTCCTCCTCCTTCTCCTCCTCCTCTCTTTTCCCGCTCCTCCTCCTCCTCCTCCTCCTCTTCCTCCTCCTTCTCCTCTCTCTTCCCGCTCCTCCTTCTCCTCCTCCTCTCCACTATTTTCCGCTCCACTCCTCGCCTCTCCTCTCCTCGCTTCTCCTCGCCTGCTCCTTCTCCTCCTGCCCGTCCTGCAGTCTCCCCGTCCCCTTCCCTGCCCCCCCTCCCTTCGACGCCGTGCTGCAAGCCCGCCCGCACAGGCGCCCCCCGCCTCGCCCGCCGCCGCCGGCGCCCTCGGGCCCTGCGCCGCGGCGGCCTGCGCCGCCGCGCCCTCGCCGCAGCAGCCGCCCTGCATCGGCGGCCGCCTCGCCGCGGCGCCGGAGCGCGGGGGTCAGGGGCAGCTTGGGCGTTGCGTAATAGGGGGGTCATACATGGGGGGTGGCGAGAGTGGTACGAAAAGGTACCCAAACGGTACCTAAACGAGCCCCCTGGGGCTCCGGAGGGGCCCGAAAGGGGCACGAGAGGGGACCCTTTCTGACCCCCCCATTTATGACTCCCCCGTTAAGCCACGCCCAAGCAGCGCTCGGGGGGGGGGGGATGCGGTCGGGATCTCGCGGTCAGCGTGTCGCTCTCCCGCTGCTGGCCCACCGCGCTTCGGCGCAGTGCGCCGTCCGCGGCCCGGTTTCTGGTCCCCGTGCGTATCAGCGCTCCGAGTTTTTCCCAGCTTCCCGCCCCGCGGAGCGGGGAGAACGCTATCCGCTCGCAAGGCGCGGTGTGTCGCCGGGGCGGCCGCCGCGACACTCTAAGCAAGAGTTCTCGTCCGTAGGCTCCGGCAGGTTCGAGGTTCGGGGGTTTTGGGGTTCTCCGTCCTGCACAGGCTGTTTTCCAGCCTCGGGATGCCGAGGCAGAGGCTGCGCCGCGTCGAGGGCGTTCCAGGGGTGCCGGGGCCTTCCCGAACGGCCGCTGGAGGCCCGAAGTTATGGCCCGAGAGCCGCCCCAGAGACATCGGCCAAGGGCAACTTTGGCGGGGGTGGGCTCAGTCAGGGGGGGACGCGTCGACCCAGCGTCGCCCATGAATGTCGCCGACGGGGGCCCCATAGCCCGCCCCAGCCGGGGAGATGCGACTTCGCGACCTGGGGCCTTCCGCCCGCCGATCCACCGGCGACGTGTTGCCGCTTCCAGCTCGATGCTTCCCCCCCTGAGCCTCTACCCGCCTGGGGTCGGCGACCGTCTCGCCGCTGCGCTGGAGCACGGGGGGGGGGCTCGAGGTTCGAAGGTTTTCGGGCGGAGGGTTTCGTCTTGTCTGGCCGCCCTGGAGGCTTCTCGTCGCCACGGCCGCATCCGCCCGTCGCGATTCTGGCCAGGTCGCACCCCGAAGCAGGATCATCTCGGGTGCTCGTTGAGATTTGCGGCCGTGAGTGTTTGTGCAGCTGCTGCTGCCTGGATCCTTGCGGGTGGTGGAAGGCGGCAGGATCAGCCTTTCAGCGAGCTCCGCTGCATCGTGATTGCGGCCCACTTGGGCTACGGCGTCGAGCGGCTCTTGGAAGATCGTTCGTGCGCAGTGCGTCACGTTTTGCATTCTCCAGGACACTCGCCATGGGCTCAAGGCTTTGCGTTGGCCGCAGTCGGCTAGGTTGCCGACAGGGCCACCCATCATGTACGCGCTGTCGTTGTAGCAGCTGTCGCCGAAGCCCTCCTGCCCGAGATGGCCCCGCTTCGCCGCTTCTGGCCTCTCGCTGGTGTCCGCCTGTCTGTTAGGAGCTTCGACGGTTTTCGCGAGCTGCAAGTATACTCGGCCTGCGGCCCCGTCGCTGTGTGACGCTCAGACACGCGAGTGGAGCGTACGAGAGCAAGTATTCGTTCAGCACGCGAAGGCCCATCGGGCGCAGCATGTGGTCGATGGCCTTGCGCTGGCCAAGAGGGTCATCGCGCAGGGTGATCGTGCCTCGGGTGAGCATACCGAAGATGAGCTCAAGTTGCACTAAGAGGTCGGTTCCGATGTCGCCCACCACTTAGATGATCAGATACTGTCCTTGATAAGCCCCAAGACCCCCTGTCGTGTGCGTCCTCTTTGGGCCTCCCTCCGTAGCCGGCTTGGCTTAGGTGCGGATTGTCGTTCTTGCTGTCTCCCGGTGTCAGGAAAAGAATTTGTACGTCCCACACGCTCGGACCTTCCGTACCCACCTCGTCCATGCAGTTGAGACAATGTTCGTCGCCCGTATCTTTGTGCAGTTAGCTGCCGCCGTCCTGGCCCGAATCGAGGAGAGGACGACTCGTAATCGCCCGCATGCCGTCCGCAGACGACAGTGTGCCTTTTCGGCGAAGCCAGCGTCACAATTTCTGGACCAACTTGGAGCACCTTGGGATAATCGTCCTGGCGAAGGACCCAGCCATATGCTGCGGTGAGTACCGCGTTGTGGGTACCGCTGTCGGTGGAGTTCCCTATTGGGCCACAAAGCGCGTGAGGGGTGTCTTGTGATCGGTGGATGAGGATGAGAAGGAGGAGAACGAGGAAGAGGAGGAGCATGAGGATGAGGATGAGGATGGATGGTGATGATTATGATGACGCTGATGACGATGATGATGATGGTGATGAAAATGATGATGAGGAAGATGATGATGATGGGGAGGATGACGATGCTGATGAGGATAAGGATGAGGCTGAGGAGGCTGATGGTGATGATGGTGATGATGAGGATGATGAGGATGATGACGATGATGGTGGTTGTGGTGGTGGTGATGATGAAGATGCTGATGACGACGATGATGACGATGATGATAAAGCTGCTGATGATGATGTCGATGACGGTGATGATGATGGTGGTGGTGCCGATGATGGTGATGATGATAATTTTGATGATGATGACGATGATGCTGATGATGCTGATGATGATACCGATGATGATGATGATGATGATGATGATGATGATGACGATGCTGATGATGATGAGGATGATGATGGTGCTGGTGGTGGTGATGATGATGGTGGTGGTTGTGATGATAATGACGATGATGATGCTGATGATGATGGTGATGATGATGCTGATGATGATGGGTGATGGATGATCATGGTGATGACGATGATGACGATGATGATGAAGATGATGCTGATGATGATACTGAGAATGATGACGATGATGATGCTGTTGATGATGATGCGGATGCCGCTCCTGATGATGCTGATTCTGATTATGATGAAGATGACGATGATGCTCATGATGCTGAAGATGACGATGACGATGAAGATGAAGATGATGATGATGATGATGATGATGATGATGATGATGATGATGATGATGATGATGATGATGATGATGATGATGATGATGATGATGATGATCAGACTGATGCTGATGATGATGCTGATTATGATAATGATGTTATTAGTGCATATTATGATGATGATGATGATGATGGTGATGCTGCTGATGATGATGGTGATGATGGTGATGATGTTGATGATGGTGGTGGTGGTGTTGATGGTTGTGGTGTTGTTGGAGATGATCATGATGATGCTGATGATGATACTGCTGCTGATTATGATGCTGATGATGACGATAATGATGATGGTGATGATGATGAAGATGATGATGATGATGATGATGATGATGATGATGATGATGATGATGATGATGATGATGATGATGATGATGATGATGAAGAATACTATGATGATTATGATGATGGTGATGCTGTTGATGATGATGATGATGGTGATGATGATGAGGATGATGATGAGGAATGATGATGAGGATGTGATGATGATGATGATGGATGATGATATGATGATGATCAGAGCTAGGAGGAGGAAGAGGAGGAGGAGCGAGAGGAGGAGGAGGAGGAGGAGGAGGAGGAGAAGGAGGAGGGAGATTAGGGTGAAGGATGAGGATGAAGGATGAGGATGAGGTGAAGAGGAGGAGGAGTAGGCGGAGGAGAAGGAGGAGGAGGAGGAGGAGGAAGAAGAAGAGGAGGCGCAGGAGGAGGTGGAGGAGGAGGTGGAGGAGGAGGAGGAGAAGGAGGAGGAGGAGGAGGAGAAGGAGGAAGAGGATGATGAGGAGGAGTGGAGGAGGAGGAGGAGGAGGAGGGGAAGGACGTGGTGATTGCAGGGAGGAGTCGGGGAGGAGGAATAGGTAGAGGACACACCTCCCGCCCCCTCCCATCTCTCTTCCTTCGGAGGGCGCGGGGGGCGAGGCTGCGCAAGTGGTGCGCTCGGCGTCTCCCAGCCGCGGCGAGTCGGCGTCGTCCAGCGGCCGGGCCCTGACGCACCG
>CAUYUJ010021389.1:65046-75046 GCA_963575745.1 Prorocentrum cordatum
CTGCCCCCTGCCGCCGCCGGCAGCTCTGAGTGGCCCGGCTTCCTCTCCTCCCGTCGCGCCAGGGCTCCTCCTCCTCCTCCTCCTCCTCCTCCTCCTCCTCCTCTTCCTCCTCCTCCTCCCCAGGAGCTGCTGTGGCTCTGAGCACAGCAGGAGCTCCCACCACACCTGCCACACCGTACAACCCATGGGTGGAGGTAAATCCAATGCGGGGCGGTAGGCCTAGGTCGGCCTGCTGTACCTACTCTCCCTTGCCTCCACCCGCAGGAATCTTTTTGATGGTGCTACGAGTTGTCGCTCACAATGTGGTGTGGGCGGACTACACACGATTGGAAGAGATATCGACCCTCGCCCCGACCATTGATATGCTGTTGCTCAGTGGGACGGGGCGTGCAGCCATGAAGGACGAGGATATGGTACAGACCAACTTGCCCACTCACACGTGCGTGCAGTTTGGCTTTCGCAACCCCCGATGGACAAATCGATCATGTGGACTCGCAGTGATGACAGCTCCACGTTCAGGGGCTGGGTTGCCTCCTCCCCACCCTCCTCGATTTTCGTCGAACGTCGAGGGCTGACCTCCTCGGGCAGCCACGTCGCCACGGTTGGAGTCCCCTCGAAACTTTGGCCCAAACCCATTCCAAAACAGGTCCTGGGGTTGATGTTGTACTCCTGGGGCCCGAAAACGGGCCCCTGGGGCCGAAAACTGCGAAAAACTTTGTCGAACTCCGAACCCCGAATCTCTACCAAAAACCTACGAACATCTTCAAGAAGAACCGAACCACGACGACGACGCCCACGATGACGACGACGATGACGACGGCAAGGGGCAAGGCGTGGATCCTCGCCCCCCCGAAGCAGATGTTCCCAGAAGCCCCTCCGGGAACATCTCCCGGAACCGCCCAGGCCCGAGAGGGTTGGGCGAGGGTGTCACCTTGCAGCAGACACTGTTCCCACCCCGGTCGCAGGGGATCGCAGGCCGCATTGCCATGACAAAGTTTCGTATCGTTTCGACGACAGTGGCGCTCTTCCCGAATTACTTGCCGCCAAAGAATACTGCGACGTGTATCTTCAAATAAGCAGTTGACAAATGTATCACGTGACCCACAGAAACGGTTGACAAGCTCGGACAGCAGTGAGTGGTAATCATGGGCGGCGACCTCAACTGCTCCTTCGGCGTACGGCGAGACACTACTGGCAGA
This sequence comes from Prorocentrum cordatum, assembly GCA_963575745.1. Lineage (NCBI taxonomy): Eukaryota > Dinophyceae > Prorocentrales > Prorocentraceae > Prorocentrum > Prorocentrum cordatum. The sequence continues at coordinate 66,246 of CAUYUJ010021389.1, forward strand.
AACTATTACCGAGCTGATGAGATGGTTGGCTTGCAGAACCCAGGCATGGAGACAACAGTTTCGCAACGCATTCGAGACGCACTTGAAGAGAACAATTTGTCGAGTGGCAGCAGCTTCCGTAACGCAGGACCAACGCACAGCGGCACGTCGAACAGCAAGATCATGCTTGCAGAGGATCATCACGATGAGCACTTCGAAGCAGCTCGGTCGAAGGCTACAGCGACGGGAAACCGCGCTGCCGCAGGACCGCCTGCCGTTGATGCTCGAGCTAGGCATCGACGTGAAGCAGGGATACAAAGGATCTCATCACCCCCGAGTTAACGGAGATTCTCTCATGGGAGCCTACGTGCGCGGGCGCCTGCGCATAGACTACTTGAAGGGACCGAACGGTGCGCCGAAGACATTTCCGAGGATACCTGGAGGGAAATGCGGGACCGAGGCGACGTGCAACCTGGCTGGGGCTTATTGCGAGACTGTATTCACACAGGCCTTACGAAGATCTTTCCCCCATGCGAGCACCCGTCTCATAAGTGCGAATGCATGCGCAAGGAGCGAATGGATCGATCTAATACGGAGAATAGTTGTTTTACGAGAAGGGCTGGGATATGGCCCAAGTAAGGCATCGACCGAATCAAATCTTCAGCAAGTTAAGTACGACGTAGTATGTGAACGACGGGGCGCCATTACCTGTGAGCTTCAAGCAGCGCGACGGCGACGCACGCTGGAAAGGCGCACCGAGACCGCGAAAGAACTCGCGAGAGCTTGGAAAAAGACGTGATTCGTCACATTTTTCATCGTTTAAGTATCAGGAACTGGTCGAGGCCCGAAGAAGCGCAACATATTTGGGACAAAGCAAAGCACGACCCTGGATACCCCACACAAGGACTTGCTGAGAAAGCTGAATATGGCGGACTGGAAGCAAAACAGTTGACTGGACAGAGCTGGCAGCGGACTATCAAGTCTTACCCAAGCTGGCACCGCCAGGCCTAGCAGTGGACCAGGCAAGTCACGATCGGCAAGGTCAGATAACACATTTTTGACACACTCCCAAGAGGCGCGTGTGCCCAGCCTGGGGGGTCACTTCTGAGGCGCTGCTGATCGCCGTAGATGGGGGGATTTACTCTAACGGCGACGGCGCGCACTCTTTCATCCCTCGCGCCTCCCCCCGCAGGTACGACGACCTCCTCGCTCTCGCTCCTATGCGAATGGTGGGGTTCCTGCTTATGAGCGCAGTGCGGTCGCGCGCGTTCTTCCAGCCCGAGCATGGCGGCTCATATGGGGTAAAGGGACAGCGCATGTTGCATTGTCACGGCGCGTTCGGCGTAGTTTTTTTTTTTTTTTTTTTTGGCGCGCGGGGGTCTCCGAGGTCGTCGTCGTGAAGGGGTGTCTGCTCGCCCTATCCTCAGCAGCATGGCGCCGTAGAGGTGCGCGGGTGTCGCGCGCGCTGGCGTATTGCGACGGCTCGAACGCGTTCCCATGCGCGAGCCGGGTATGCTTGCACACGTTACACAGCAGTGCAGCGCAGCCAGAGCAGCAGTCGTACATGCGCGCGGCGATCGAGCACGCCACCGTGCACGTGAACGCCATAGACGGGGAGCAGGACTATCGGGCGGATCATGGGGCCGCCATGGGACGCTCCTTGGCGGCAGTTGACGTCGTGGACGTCTTCGCCCCAGCGGTCGGGGCGTGGCGTGACAAGTTGTGGCAGGGGAATTTCTGTTACGAGCTCCCCGCTGGGCGCAGCGTAATTTCTCAAAAGGCTATTGACATAGTGGCTGGCACGTTCGTCGACGGCGTCGTACGCATGCGTGCTCACGCATGTAAGCCAGCAGCACAACGCCGAGCAGCACGACTTAATCATGCAACGAATCTACTACAAGAACAAATGCTTAACACTGGGCATCATCTAAACAAACATAAAACAGCACGCATCGTGAATATCGTCGGGCAGGGGGCCTTTGCATGCGTCAAGCAGATGTGTGCGCCGTATGTGGTGAAGGGCACTGTCGACCGCGAGGCGAGGCTCCTCGGCCCGATCCTTCCCTTCGACGGCATGCTGCGCGCGCAGGGTTGCGGAACGGGATTAAAGCGGCACGTGCTGGGTGGCGATCGCTAGGGCGCTGGCACCAGCCGCTCCCGCACAGGCTGAAGCGGATGCCCTTTTTATGCTTCGTATATTCGGCAGCTATATCAGGACTGTCAGCGTCTGTGCTCCCTGAAGACTTCGCTGATCGATCGGACAGCGTGGCCGTGAACGTGCTTCGGGGGCTGATGGATGACGGGGCGGCGGTCACGACAGATTACGGCCGCGCTCGCAGCGTGCCTTCCAGGGTGGTCTTCTCCTTCTGGGACATGCCGCCCACTTCCGTTGAGCTCCAGTTGCAACGTTTGAGGTGGACCAGGGCAATCGTCAGGGGCGCCGTGAATCACGAGCATGTACTCATGGCAGTTTTCGTGACCACGAGATTGGATGACTGCGTCGAGCGCCGCCGTCTAGACAACGCTGGCAAGGTTCACGGGCGCAGCGCTCGCTGGGCAAAGTAATGGTTGGCATATTAAAAACTCTAGGGCAAAGCCGACGCAACAGTGCAGTGACTCATACTTCCAGGTCCAGGGTGTACGGCCGAACCTAGATTGCACGAGCGGGTGGCGCGACGCGCGTGACATCATCGAACTTTTCAAAGACGGAGTAGCAGCATCGGCTTTCAAGAAAGTCAAGGTTGATCGGCCCATTCTGCGCGCTTGGCTAGAACTTGTACGCGACGACGGACGGGGAGCACGAGGACACGTCATGCACGACGGGGGGGGGGGGGAATGCGAGGGGGATTTTCTGTGCATGCGTGAGATGGCCGACGGCGCAGCATGCGGGGCCACATTTCCTACTATGGGGGCTCTGAACGCTCGCGTCACGTTCGCTCATTAGCTACGTAACGAGTACTCGCTCGCCATGCGCGCGAACACTTGCCCCTGGCGTCAGGTATCAGTCGCTAGCAAGGCCTCGTGCTTGCGACGTGTTTGGGCTTTGGCGGCAAAACTACCGCGCAGATGTCCAGCCCGCTCTGTGTCCTTCGGCTTTCGGCCCGAACCAGACCCCCCATGCGCGTGTGGTCACTGTGGTACTGTACATCACGCACTTTACATTCATTTGCAGCGCGTGCAAGAGCACGTGCCAGGACCAGACGCTGAAGATGCACCCAGCAGGATGGATGCTGACAGCGTCGGTACCGCGCCCAAGATCAGACGCGCTCGACGCAGCAGGCCAGGCAGCTGCCCCCCCGCTCAGCGGCCGCGCCAACAAGCAGCACCATGTGCCCCCCCCCCCACGCCGTGCCAATGCTGGGATTGGATTGCCAGCCGAGGGCGACGAGGTGACGGCGCTCCAGCGCGCGGCCCTCGACGCCATGCAGATGTCGAGGCAACTGGCGGGCTCGGTGTGGGACTTCTACCTGGTCCTCCAGAACGCGGCGACGGATCAGGCCACGGAGATGGGGGCGGCCTACGCGGAGAAGGTGAAAGCAGGCGAGAAGGACTTGGGCAGCCCACGCATACATATCGCGGTCGCCTTCTTAATTAGAGGGCTTGGCACAGTTGGAATTGCCGAGCCCATCGGAAAATATCCTCGGTACTTTTTTTTCCGTGAACAATATGTCGCGCCTGCGCGTGGGAGACCTCGTCCCGTACTTCCGTCTCAAGCAAGCGCGCAGCGAGAAGGACCAGCTGAAGAAGTACAAGCTGCAGATCATGTACAACGTGCTCGCAGCCAGCCCGTTTCAGGACGAACGCCTCATCAGCGAGATCAGCAGCGCGAGGGGGCCGAACGCGGAGGACTCGCATGAGCAGCTGAAGGTGCCGCCGATCACGGTCCAGCAGTTTCGACAGGGCGTCCACGTGGCACTGCTTCGCTTGGGAGGTAAGCCCGTGCAGGGGTCGGCTTCGCCGGGCGCGCTGGGGCGCGAACTTCAGAACCAGCTCCGCGCGCGCCAGGTGTGAGATATGCAGCAGTTGACGTGCAAGGGCTGCGCCGACAAGCCAGGCAGGGTAGCGCGCGTGCGAGAGAGATGATGAACCGCGTGGGAATTTGAGGGGCATGCGTATCACGACTTTTCGGGGATTGCATTGGCAGCCGTCCTATCTCGCCATCTTATCTCTCCTGCGACGGCTTCGACGTTCTGTTGGGGCAACTGGGGCTGTCCCAACCTATCCGAGGTGGCAGCGCTGTGGCCGCATCATCGCCCCCCCCTCCCCCCGTTTATGCAGGACTTCGCGTCTTGGGCTCTTGGGCTCCAGGGACTTTGTTTTTTGGCCGAGGCCTAACGGCCGAGGCCCTTCTGCCTGGTGTCGGTTCTCCTGGGCCCTCGGGGGACCTTCGACGCCTTGCTCAGCCTAATTCCTGGCGGACTGGCTAGCCAGCCGCCCGCTATCTTTTGTCCAGTACGCGTTCCTCCTCGCTTCATGGACTTCATCAGCTCGGATTCCTGCTCTCTCGGGACACGTGAGCTCGGCTTCAGAGTGCAGCACTTTGTAGCATAACGCCCCGTGTCTTGAGCATGCACGCTGTGCGCTCATACAGGTGTATAGCACAGTGAGCACGCGATGCGCGCAACATTCTATAACTTGTGCCCTTAGCGTCCAGTAGGCATGTTACTACATACAGTTGCAGGCGGGGAGGGTTGAACCCGAGTGGTTCGCCCTTTCGTTTTGCTAAAATTTGGAGGTTTGAGACGGCCTAGGGCCGACGAGGGGCCCAAGGCTTTCTAGGCCCCCGCGGGCTTCCCCAGGCGCCCTACCGCCTCGCCCAAAGACTGAGCCAGCAGCAATTCTGGACGCTGATCGGCGCCCAATTCTCGTGGGCTCGTGCCCACGCGCGTCGATGCCGAGCTGCTGCCGAGGTCGCTCGCTCGCTCGCTCCACCTCCCCCTCTCTTGCATCTCGGCTTTAATTTGCATGCAGCGTGCCCCCTGTTGCCATCCCGCCAGAGCAGTCGACCTGTGCCCAGCCACCGATGCAACAAGGTGTGTGTGTGTGTGTGTGTGAGAGTGTGTGTATGTGTGGGCGTGCGTGTGAGTGTGAGTGTGATTGTGTGTGTTTTGTTTCCAGGGGGCTCTGGAGATTTTCAATGGGGGGACAGGAGAGGGCGGGTGGAGGGGACAGTTTTTTTTTTTGGGGGGGGGGTGGGGGGGTTCCCCGAGGCGGCCGCCCTCGTCTTTCGTTTCTGGTTGTCCACATGCTGTCGCAAGCATTCAGCGGATCCGAAGGTCTCACGCTGCTACCTTCGGGTTGGACCAGGAAGGGCGCGCAGGGCAAGAATGCGAAGAGGTTGGGGGATGATGCGTGCGGGTTTACGGTCCCCCCCCTGCGTGTTGACCAGGGGCTTTTGCGCGAGTCTGGGGGGTTCCACCCCACCTGTTCGTAGGGCGTCCTAGCCCGAGCTATGCGCATTCCGAGTTGGTTGCAGGAAAGGAGGAGGCGGAGGAGGAAAAGGAGGAGGAGGAGGAGGTGGAGGAGGAGGAGGGGGAAGGTCATGTAAACCCAATACTTACCAACGATGTTGGGACAAACCCTCCCACCAAACTCCCTCGTCACAGGCCCCTACAAGGGTTCATTTCCACTGAAGGGCTTGCCCCCCTGGGGGGCAACCGATTGGAAATCTTAGAGCGTACCAGAAAAATGTCTCCAGGAATTGAACGCCACGTATCAATCTGAGTGTTGCGTATCGAGGATCTTGATTCGTGCCACAATGCCGTTCCTGGCATTCCAACACAGCGAATCGACGTAACTGTAGTGCCTTGACAAGTCTGAATCGTTTCAGGTCGGAATCGCGCCCAGTATTAAGGCGAAAGCCACATTTTGAAAACGAGCCGCCCTCAATCCGTGAATCTCTTGCAAATTTTAAAACGAATGTGCGCGGCGCCAAGGCGAGATCAACTTTTTGAAAAGGAGCCGCCCTCAATCCGTGAACCTCTTACAAATACGTGCGACGAATGTGCGCAGCGCGAAAGCGACTGACACATTTTGAAAACGACCCGCCCTCACACGGTGAAGCTCCTGCAACATGTTAAAACGAATGTGTGCGGCGCTCAAGCGAAAACCACATGTTGAAAACCACCCGCCCCCCATATGTGAACTTGTTTCCCATTTTTAAGCTTTAGGATCATAAGTAGCAAGGACATCTGAGGCGAAACGCCCAGCTCGCCCTTCTGACTGGCCTCGGGGTGCGACAGGGAGGAGGTACTTATGAGGAAACTGGGTACGCTCGCGTCATATCTAACGTCCTACCCGTCCCTCCCATCCCTTACCATGGTTTAGATATTTTTTCATTCGCACAGTCGGATGTCGAACAGGGCAAATATCGCGAGAAGGTGCGCGATGCATGGTCGAGTACGGCATGGCATGGCGTAGAAGAGCATGGCACAGCGTAGCATGTCATAGCTTCGCGTGGCATTGCGTAGTGGAACATTGCATCACAAAGCATTTCAACGCAAAACGTGGCATTGCACAGCGGCGCAGAACACGACACCGCAAAGCATGGCATGACATGGCGCTAGGTTATTTGGAGGATACGTGGATCGTTTTCGAGAGGTTTGGGCCGGCCTGGACTAGTGGCTCCATGTCTAGCTCATTGGGCTTCCCGAAAAGCTCCACACAAGGCGGGGCTGATGGAGAGCATCCGCTGGCTCTGCTTCTAACATCGCCTTTCTCAAAGCAGAAATGGGGCGCCCGCTTGACAGATCTTGAAAACGACGACGCCCAAAAGTTGGGGGGGGGGCTTCTGCGGACAAAAAGTAAACGAATCGACACCGAATGGGTAATCACTTCCGATTTTTTTTTCGGGGGGGCATTTCTAGACTGGAGCCTATTCGGAACTAAGGCTAGCACTACAGTGGGAGCACGATTCGGAACGAGCGGCAATGCGGAAATGAGGGCAACGTTGCAGCGGGAGCACGGTTCAGAACGAGCGAAAGCCCGAACATGAGGCCAGCGCTTCAGCGGGAGCAGCATTCTTGAACAACCAACCCAAGCGAAAACCCATCTCCCTGGAAACCGAGGTGTAGAAAAACAGTGCGCAGAAGGGGGGCTGGATATCTTCCCGACGTCAACTCATATTGTCATATTGTGTAATTGTGGAGGGAGGAGGGAGGAGGGAGGAGGAGGGCGGGCGGGGGGCGAGGAGGGGGGGAGCGGAGGGAACAGGGATGGAGGGAGAGATGGGGGTTAGGCGAGGGGGGGAGGGAGGGAGGAGGGAGTGAGATAGAGGAGTGGGTGAGGAAGAAAGAAGAGGAGGAGGACAGGAGGAGGGGGAGGAGGAGGAAGGAGGGGAGGAGGAGGAGGACAAGGAAAAAAAGCGTAGGAGGAAGAGTTAGTAGGGAAAAGGGGAGGAGGACGGAGGAGGGAAGGGAGGGGGAGGGAAGAGCAAAGAGGGAGGATGGAGGAGGAGGGAGGGAGCGAGGAGAGGAGGAGGAGGAGGAGGAAGGAGGAGGAAGAGGAGTAGGAGGAGCGGGGACGGAGGAGGAGGAGGAGGAGAGGAGGAGGAGGAGCAGGAGGAGGAGAAGGACGGAGCGGAGGCCAGGCAATATTATAATGAGGAGGAGAGGAGGAGGAGGAGGAGGAGTGGAGGAGGCGGGGAGGAGGAGGAGGAAGGACGGCAGCAGGAAGGAGAGGAGGTGAAGATAGAGAGGAAGGAGAGGGAGGAGGGAAGAGGAGGGATAGGAGGGAGGAAGGGAGGAGGAAAGAAAAAAAAGGGTGGAGAAGGGTTGGATGGTGGTGCGGCATGAGTGAGGTGGGTATGAAGGATGATGATGAGGAGGAGGAGACAGGGAAGCAGGCCGATGGGAGACGGAAAGGAGGAGGCGGAGGAGGAGGGAGGAGGTTGAGGGAGGGAGGGGAAGGGGGGAGGGCTAGGATGGAGTGAAAGGGGAGGGGAGGGAGAGGGAAGGCCAGGGAGGATGAAGAGTGAATGTTAAGACAAAGAGGAAGTGGAAAAGCGTGCTGCTTCGCTCACCAAAGGAGAAGGAGGAGGAGGAGTGAGGAGGATGATGATGATGATGAGGAGGAGGAGGCGGATGCTGATGCTGATGATGAGGAGGAGGCGGAGGAGGAGGAGGAAGAATTGGATTAGGAGGAGGAAGAGGAGGAGGAGGAAGATCAGGAGTAGGAGGAGTGAGGAGTGAGGAGACAGGAAGGAGGCGAGGAGACAAGAAGGAGGACGGAGGGAAGGATGGAGGGAGGGAGGAAGGGAGGGAGGGAGGGAGGAAGGGAGGGAGGAGGAGGAGGAGTATGAAGTGGACGAGGCAGTGGAAGATTAATGATGCTGCTGATGATGATGCTGATGATGATGATGATGTTGATGATGATGTTGCTGGTGATGCTGCTGATGCTGATGATGCTGCTGATGATGATGCTGATGATGCTGATGATGCTGCTGTTGATGCTGATGCATATGCTGATGCTGATGATGCTGACGCTGATGGTGGTGATGATGATGGTGCGGATGCTGATGATGTTGATGGTAATGAGGATGCGGATGATGCTGATGCTGAGGATGACGATGCTGATGATGATGAGGATGGAGAGGATACCGATGATGATGATGATGCTGGCGATGATGCTGATGATGCTGATGCTGATGATGGTGATGCTAATGCTGATGATGATGCTGATGATGATGCTGATGATGATGCTGGTGATGCTGATGACGATGATGAGGCTGATGCTGATGATGCTCATGTTGATGAGGATGGTGATGCCCACGATGATGATGAGGTTGATGACGATGCTGATGATGCTGATGATGTCGGTGATGA
>CAUYUJ010021389.1:82546-105046 GCA_963575745.1 Prorocentrum cordatum
TGCGCGCGTTCTTGCGAGTTCTCAGGAAACCCAGAGATTTTCAGAATTACCATAAAATGCGACCAAGCGGGCTTCGCGCGCGCATGTCGAAATCGTTCGACCGCCCTTGCGTGCGTGCCGTCGCGAGAACCCTTTGCAGAAAAGGACGAAGTGCACGCGTGCGCGTCGTCGCGTGCGCATGCCGGCATCCGTTCACGCCAGAATCCGTTAAAAACTTGCGTATTCGTGAGGATTTCAAAATCGAGTGTCCGAAAAACATGTACAAACACATGGTTTCGCAAACTGAGTTTTCAAACAAGCGTGCGCTCGCGCTTTCGCGAATTCTTAAGGAAGCCACCGGTATTTCAACATTTTCACGGAATTCTGCCAAACGGCCCTCTGGCGCCACATGCCGAAATCATTCGTACGCTCTTGCGCGCGTGCTGGGGGGGGGGGCGCGATCCGCGCCAAATAGTACCATGCGGGCCACTCTCGCGCGTCGGCCGCGCGCGCATGTCGAACTCTCTCCGAAACCTTCATCGCCGACGCGAGGACGCCGTCATCGTCGTCGGCGTGATCAACATCGGCGCCCGCAGTGGCCGCGCCGTCGTCGTTGTCAACATCGTCACCAGCATCGCAACTATCATCATCGTGTCTACCGTTGTCGACGTTACCATGATACCGCGCCCGCCCAAACCGCCGACTCGCACTGAAGTGCCCGCTGGGATGTGTCCAGCGGTCAGCGCCACCGCGGCCGCGTCGGTCGCGCCAAATTACTTGGTCGCTGCGCACGCGCGCTTGGGTTGGCGCGGCCGCAGAACCGCAGAGATGCACCAGCCAACGGTTCATCGCAGTCGAAGCCACGCGGTTTTGCAAATGAAGTTGCGGGTGGGTGGGTGGGATGCACGCAAGAGCATGACATGTGTCAATTTGTTATTAAATCTCGATCGCACCTCGTAGCCTCCATACAGTTCTCAGACCGCATACCCTGCACAACGTATACTGCGCCAGGCAGCATGCACTTCACAGCTCGCCCCACCGTGGTCGAATCCCATGCATCACGTTGCATAGCTAGCACATCTACACTGCAACATCTCACTGTGTGCGTTTTACGTTGGCGAACATCGTTCTCTTTCTCTTTTCCTTTCTTTTTCTCTTTCTCTTTCACTCGTGTCCCGACTGGCACGGCCAAGCGTCCAGCGGCGTGGAAGGTCTATTCTTTTGATCGTCCGCATGGGCCCAGCTTTGATGAGAAAGTTGCCCAAAGGTGTGACGCGTTCATTCTTTTAAGGCGCAGGCATGGGAGTTCTCGATCCCATCCTAGGGAACACGAGCCATTGCTGCCCAAAAGCCCGAAAACACCCCCCAGACACCAGGAAACACGAATAGATTTTTAAGTGTTCGGGGTTAAACGCATTGGAATTCGAGGGCTTGGATCGTGTTCCCTGCGACTCTGCCAGACCCTCCCCTGGCCTTCGTGAAATGTGAGACAGCGGCGCCCACGAGGCCCCCGAGCTGGGTTGCCTTTCCCGACGGGTGCACCCCGAGCTGTTTGAAGACTATCTTTGGGTTTTCTGCACCTTTTGAGAGGATCCTGGCCTCTTGATGCTTTCGGTAGTTGTCGGGACTCCGGAGGCCTCCCGGGGCCTTTGGGTACCTCTGGGAGTGTCGCGGATCTTTGGAGACTGCAGGATACCTCAGGATCAGGAGGGAAAAAACACATAGACACAATTAATCGTCGATTTCCCAGAGAATAAATATTGGAGAATATGGGAAGTGGGGGCGAAGACGGAAACCCAGAAAAAGATCGGAAAATATTGGGAATCCTATTATTTGTGCTATTTATTTGTGTGTCCCATGGCCCCTTTCACAGGATACATCCAAAAGACGCCAGATAATCCTGAAGACTTGTCACTGTTTTCGGCATCCCTGGGCCCTTCCAGGGGGCATGGTGGTGCAAACCCGGCTCGTCTGGCTGCTGCTCTGGGGAGCCCTGTGATCAGGAAGGCTGCAGCGCCGCTCAACGATGTGCTGTTGACCGCACCTGCAGGGTGGACCCTTTCCTCTTGAGGGGTTCACCCCGATCTTCTCCATATGCCGTTCTTCGTTGGCCCTCGCTGGAGCTCTGCGCGCGCGCGCCCTTCGGGCTGGGGGATCGTCGGGCGAGACCGGACAAGCTGGTTCTGGGGAAATCAGGGGCAACGATCGGGGGGGATAGGCGCAGGGTGGGATGCATCGACCTCGAATGGCTGATATATCGTTGATACATCCAGGATGAATCGTTGATGTTAGGGGGCACGTTGCCCAACTCATGTGCTTTTGCTCGGTCCGCCAAGGATAAACGGTGGCCGCATTTTCTGATCATCTGAAGTAGCGGGCAAAGGGCTGCTCGGGACACGGTGACGCAAAAGTCGCAGCATTACTGTGCCTGCCCATCACGACGTACGATTGGCCAAGGACTGTCTTCGAGGCGCCTGGCTATCCAAAGGTATCATGAAGGTCGCCACAGCAATCAAGATGTGGATAAGGCGTAGGGGAAGAAGGGAAGGGGGTAGAGAGAAGACGCGAAGGAGGAAGGATGAACGTAGAAACATGAAACGCGTAACGACGAAAAGGACGAGCGAAGAGATGAGCAGGGCGACGTCGACGCAAGGGACGAAACCAGAGAGCAGCAGAAACATATCCGCGCGGGCCCCCCTTTCGTAGACGAGACTCGGTTGGGCTGCTGACCCTGCGGTGCCCCTCGTGCGGAGCGCTGCTGGGCCCTTGTTCCCGTTGGGGGGGAGGGGAGGGGCGGTGGCCAGGATCAGAGGATCAGGGCGCAGTCGGGGGTGGCGGGGCGGCCGCGGGGTGCGTTTGACTGTTCCTGGGATCGGGGAGACGGCGCGCCCACTGCCACCCGCGGGGGATCATTCCGAGAGGCTCTGCTCGCTCATCAGTTGGGCGCGTCTGAGACGCACTGCAGAGGTATGCATTAGTTAGGCTCGGAGGAGCACCATAGTATGTATTCGGTGCGAGGACACTGGTGCGACGGCTTTGTCCCCAACCGCTCAGCGGCCCATACTCTGACACTTCGTTTGCATGGCATTTTGTTGCCTAGCTGTTTTCCATAGGCCATGCTTTGCTGCGTGGCCGTGTGCAGCACCGAATTTGAAAAACAATTTATCGGGAGTCCTCGTTTGTTCCCCCAACTAGTATCTTTTCTTCTGCCCGACGCGGATTCGATGCGGGCTCGACGCGGACTTGGCGTGGATTCGGCACGGATTCGCCGTAGATCCGACGCGGATTCGATGAGTCCGACGTGAATTCTGGTGGATTCGACATGGATTCGACGCGGATAAGGGGCGCGACGGGACAGACAAGATCCGCCGAATCTGTAATCTACGTCACGTTTTTCTTCTTCCCATAATCTGTTCCCCCCTGAAAAGAGGGCTTTCGTAGGTAACCCTTGCCGTACCGTCAGGCGACCGAACCGCCCAAGTCGTGCCCTCGACACGGCGGAGGCGATGGGAAGGGTCCCGACTTTCTGAAAAGTCGGGACGTCTTCGGGTGTCCCCGAAACCGTTTTGTACGGGCACCGTTCTTGACGCCCGAAACGGGTACAGCCAACCCGCATAGTAAGGACGGGCAACCTTCCCAAGGGTACCCTTGCATCCTTGCCTCCTCGGTGCATCCCTGGCTACTTCCGTTGGCCGCGCCCCGCTCGAACACTCCGAAGTGGGCTTCCGAGGGCCTTGCATCCCCATCGCGCATCCTTGCTATACGGGTTGACTGCACGGACAAGAAGGGGTACGATATCCAACAGCGAGTGTTGCCCCAGAGCGACAGCGGCCGCCGCTGGTCAGTCGATTGCACTTAAGAGTGACCCTTCGCCGGAGTGACCTTTGGTGCGGGCTCCCTGGGGCCTCGCAATCGCCGAACGCGAGGCGACAGTGGCGTCTTCCGCGCTCGTGTTTGGCCCCCACCCCCCCCCCCCCCCCCCCCCCCCCGCGGCCCCCAAAAAGCCGCGCACCAAAGGTCACTTTACCCAGGGTCACCCTTGCGTGTAGCCGAGTCAGGAGACTCGGGCCTCCAAGCGGTCACTTCTGTGCGGTGACCGCGGCGGCAAGCCCTGTTCGGAGTGGCTGTTGTGACTGCTGCTGGTCTTCGTCCCCCGCTCTGCCCGTACCCCACCCGACTTCTCCTTGCCCTCCTCCTCCTCCTCCTCGTCCTCTTTCCTCTTCCTCGTCGTCCTCGTCGTCGTCCTCCTCCTCGTCGTCGTCGTCCTCCTCCTCCTCCTCTCCTCCTCCCCCTCCCCCTCCCCCTCCCCTCCTCCTCCTCCTCCTCCTCCTCTTCTCCTCTCTCCTCCTACTCCTCGTCCTCCTCCTCCTCCTCCTCCTCCTCCTCTTCCTTCTCCTCCGTTTCCTCCTCCTCCTCCTCCTCCTCCTTATCCTCCTCCTCCTCCTCTTTCCTCTTTCCTCGTCGTCCTCGTCGTCCTCCTCTTCCTCCTCCTCCTCCTCCTCCTTCTCCTCCTCCCCCCCTCCTCGTCCCCCTCCCCCTCCCCCTCCTCCTCCTCCTCCTCCTCCTCCTCCTTCTTCTCCTTATCTTCCTCCCCCCGGTCTGTCCAGGAGCAGCACCGCAGGCTGCGGGAGGAGCTCCGCGAGGTCCGCGAGCGGCCGGAGGAGTACCGCAGGCGGTGGAAGGAGCAGTTCTTGTGGCAGCCGCAGTTCCAGCCCCGCGGGCGGGCAACCGTGGATCTGCACGCGCTTCTTGTTTTGTTCCGTCGTTGCTGAGTTCTTATCTTGCATGGCAATTATCTTGTTGATCCCGCCTACCCCGAGTGCGGACGGTTTTTGTTCAAGTACACAGTGCTCCTCCCGGGGCTCGCACTCCGGTTTTTGTCCCGGGGGAAGTCTTGGTCCTCAGGCCGCGCCCCTGGGCTCCACCCTGATACTCCCTCACCACTTATTTCAGAGTCGCTCTCTCGCGCGGGCGATTTTTGTTGGATTGACGCTTTAGCGACCCGCCGTCTCGACCCAGCCGTCTGGGCCCGCCCGCCCGACCTGCCCGTTGGGGTCCGCCCGCCCGAGCCGCCCGTCTGGGTGGTCTGCCGCCTGTGCTCCTGCCCTTAGCCCCCCTCCTGCAAACCTCTCTCGTGCTCCGTCCTCGTCCCTCTCCATTGTTTCTTCCCTCTTCCCTCCCCTCCCCTGTTTCAGGGGCCGCGCCAACTACGCGCGGCAGGTAGGGAAGCTATAGCCCCAATGGTGGTACGATCGAAAATGAGTATTGAGGGTATCGAGGGTTTGGGATATACACGTTGAATTGCACGGGGGCAGATAAGAGCAAACAGTCTGAAACTGATTTTTGTTTCCGATGCGGCGTACGCAGACGAGTGTGGGCATTGCGGGCCAGGGCTACCTACGCAGGAGTCGGAACCTTGTCACTCAGAGGCTACCTCTGCACCACTCTCTGTCGCGCATGCGTGGGCCGACCTGTCCTCTGAGGAGGAGCTGGTGCATCCTGAAGAGATGCTTGGCGACCTCGACAAGGACGCATCCTCGACCCCTCGACGCGGACGAGCTCCTCGGCACCCTGGACCGGACAGGACCTCGCCGCGCTCGAGGCCGCCACGCGCCCGCCGCACGTCGACCGGGACAGCGGGAAGCTCCCCGGGGGCTCGGTGCGGGAGCCCGCGGAGCAGCACCGCAAGACCGGCTCCTCGCTCCCCACCCTCGGCGAGGGGCTCGGCGCGGGGGCGCCGCTGGCACCGGAGGGCGCCCGGCCGCCGCGCCCCCAGGGAGGCCCGGCGGCGAGCGGCTCGTGCGCTCCGTCGACGATCGCCTCGGTCCCGAGCAGCTGCACCGTCGCGCAGGCCGCGGAGAACTGCGGGAGGGCCTGCGCCAGCGTCTGCAGCTCCTGCCGGAGGGTGGCCGCGCACCCGAGCTCGGGCTCCGTGGCGCGGGCGCCTCGGGAGCTCGAGAAGCGGTGGTCTGTTGCGACGGTTGGATTGACGTCGTCGCAGACGTTGTAGATGATGCTGTCTGCACAGTATCTAGTGCACGGGGATGTGTGTGTGTGGACTTGCACTACTTCATTTGTAGAGGTAGTTGTCGACTGCGTTCTCGATGCGGTTGTGAACACGGTAATGGCGTTGGAAGACTGTGTGTTAGCTGGGGTGGAGAACGTCGTGCAATCATGCGGTCATGAACCGATCCCCGCAGAATGTTCTGGCACGTGGGTTTGCTGTACGCAGGCCGCGAGTAGCGCTCTGAACTTCTTCATTTGCTGGTTCCCGATAATTCTCGACTCAATCTTGACAATTTACGGGGCTCAATGTCTACCAAACTTCGCAGACAGCATAAAGGACCCCTTGTTTCCTTCCGAAATGATTGTTCAAACTACAGTTGTGGAAGCAATCATGGATTTCGGTGACGCGGTCTACGATGGGATCTATGAAGCAAGTCTGGCGGTGGCGTCCACCCTAGATTGGTGTTGGGACGAGGCTTCCTCTGCCGAGTTCACTGACTGCGACGCCGTCGACATAGTATAAAGTATTGTTTCGAGGGACGTGACTGACATTTTCGGGATGGCGTCCAGATTCGGGGATGCCGTGACGGCGGTGAATGACTACTTAGGGAAGACTACAAATCTCCCAGGGATTGGTGACATTCCGACCCCTTCCTGAACGTTTCTTGGACAGAAGGCGTTCCGTGGTGTGCCCCAACCTACGTAGTGAGTGCGGCGAGTGCAGTCGTTGGTGCGTTCCAGTACATAACAGGAGGATGGATGCTTGATGACCTCATCATTGTGGGCGATAGACTCCTGACTAAACTCCAGCAGAGGCTGGAGGCAGTGTTTTGCGACGGCGGCGACGTCACCATAAACTTGGGAGCCGAACTCACGATGTTGTACTTTGTGTTTGGAATCAAGCTTGCGGCTGGATGTGAGGACGGCGATTTCAACGCTCACGTAATCGGCTACGCCACGGGCAGAATTCCGATTCTCTGGACGCCGTTTAATCCAGTGCCCATGGTCGATGGAGTGTTCAGCATTAAGTGTGACAAGGGGCCGAATCCTCCGAGTTGGTCGTATCGGGGATCTGCTCTTGGCGCCATGCTTGCGGCCGGCCCTTTCAAGGCTGCCGTGTCTCTGCCGCCCTGGCCAGAATTCAGTCTCCAGCTCGGCTACACTTTCAAGGGGACCCTAATTCCCCTGCCGCTGCGTCGAGCCCAAACGGCAGCCACCGAGCCAGAGCTGGAGGGGCCGAAGTCGGTGCTGCCCGTGCTGAAGTCTCTGTCCGGGGCCGTCTCCGACCCCGGCTTCGGGAGCGAGCTGCCAGACCCCAAGCCTATCCTGGAAGGGGTCCGCAACGCGTCGCTCCAGAAGGCCAAGCTCGATTGGGACATCGGTGCCAGGATCTTCATCACCGTAACCAAGAACTTCTGTTTCACCTGCGATGCTTGGGGGGAGGAGCCTGCTTTGGTCACGGGCCTTGTCGGCATGGCCACCCCGTACATATGCCAAATGAGTGGGGCGACTGCGGGATCCTCCTGGTGTGCGCTGACTCGCGCCCAGTGCTTCGCCGCGGTGGCAGCTTGGGAGCAGAGCGGAACCACGTGTGCTTGCATGCTTGGCGACGCGATGACGTCGGGGGTCTGTTCTGAACAGGCTGGAGCCAGGGCCAGTGAGGGGTCGTCCAACTTCCAGGTCTGCCGGAATCAGAGATACACCTGTGAGACTGGGAGCGGAATCGCGTGCAAGAGCTGTGTCTCGCCGCAGTCGCGATTGGCGCAAGACCACTGCGAGACCTGTAACGATGGCTTTCAGCTGGCCGGCTAGCATCTCGGTGACCTCCAGTTCCGCGGAGTGGACGACGTCACCGAGACGCCCAAGTGGTTGTGCTTTGGGAGCGTTGCCCCGAAAATCGTGCACGGACGTAAGCTGACTGGCGTCAGGTTCCTCAATCTGTATGTGAAACGATTGGGGAGCACAGGATTAAGTGTCGGAGGTTCGCTGGGCATGGGCGATCACAGCCAGGAATCAGCTTCGCTGCCTCCGAGAACTGACTCTGGTGAGGTCGTTGAGCTTGCCTAATTCACTTGACGTTCCCGTCACGGCCGCTGTACAGGATTTTATTCCTGATCACCGACCAGGGGAGCACATCGAATCCCGTCCTCCTCTTCTCCTTCTGGGGCCGCCTGGTTCGGTAACGAATGCTGCAAGCGTGAACTCTGAGCGACGCAGCTATGCAGTTGCAAGCCCGCTTCCCTACAAAGAAATCGAAAAGGGTGTGCAAGGCTTGATCGGTTTATAGACTTAATGAGGCCACGACTTGATAGCGTCCTTCAAGTGACGACCAGTCGACGGTCCCGTCTAGGCCGCTTCGTAGGATGAGGTTTGGGTGACGTTCGTATATCCTCATGCGGAGGCGGTTCCTCTCCACACTGCCACGGCAGTTCTGGTTCGGCACCGCATGCTGCCCATCGAACTTTGCGCGAGGCTTACGTGCAATCGCAAGCCTACTCCAGTCCCAGAAAAAAGCCAGACAAAAAGGACTGCCCCGAGCTACCCCAAAGAAAGCCTCCAGGGGGCTCCGACTGCCCAAGAAGCTTTCCTAACGGCCCAAGAGGCTCCCAAGACGGCCCAAGAAGGCTCCAAGGGGACCCCGGTGAGTGCCCAGAGAGGCCAACATTCATTAGTGTCCACTGGCTTTTGAACGAATTTTGCGTGCAAGCCTTCTCGGGCTTCGAACGCTCCAAGACGGTTCAAGAGTCTCACAGGCCCCCAGGAAGCCCTGAGAGGTCCCGAAGAGGCGCCATGAGGCCTCCGAGAGGCTACCAAGTGGCCCCAAGAGGCCCCTTCGAGACCCGAAAGAGGCCCCCAGAGGCTTCCAACAAGGTGCTTACGACCCCCCCGGGGCCTACACAGCCCCGGCAATGTGGCAGGATGGTCCGAACCGTGCGCTCCGTCCTGAGTGTGTCTTGTCTGGTCTCTTATGAGGGGACTGATGATGACGACGACGACGACACCGATGATGAGGATCATGATGAAGATGATGGATGGTGCTGCTGATGATGATTATGATGATAAGGATGAGGATGAGGATGATGATTATGATGATGACGATGATGATGATGATGATGATGATGATGATGATGATGATGAGGATGAGGATGAGGATATGGATGAGGATGAGGATGAGGATGACGATGACGATGATAAGGATGAGGACGATGAGGACGATGAGGATGATGACGCTGATGATGTTGAGGATGATTTGGATGATGAGGATGATGAGGATGATGACGATGATGATGGATGATGCTGCTACTGATGATGAGGATGCTGATAAGGATGAGGATGATGATTCCGATGATGATGACGATGATGAGAATGATGAGGAGGAGTATATGGATGATGATGATAATGATGATGAGGATGAGAATGATGATAATGATGAGGACGATGAGGACGATGAGGACGATGAGGATGATGATTATGATGATGGTGAAGATGATGAGGATGATGAGGACGATGAGGATGGTGACGATGATGATGCTTGATGATGGAGGTGGTGATGATGATGACGATGATTCTGATGCTGGTGAAGATGATGATGATGATGATGATGATGATGATGATGATGATGATGATGATGATGATGGTGATGATGATGATGATGATGATTATGATGATGATTATGATAATGATGATGATGATGATGGAGTTGGTGATGGTGGTGACGATGACGATGGTGATGATGATGGTGATGACGATGACGATGATGGTGATGATGATGCTGCTGTTGTTATGGTTGTGGTTGTGGTTTCAGTTGTGGTTGTTGTTGTGAAGGTTGCTGCTGTTGTGGTTGTTGTTGCTGTTGTTGTTGTTGTTGTTGTTGTTGTTGTTGTTGTTGTTGTTGTTGTTGTTGTTGTTGTTGAATTCTCATTTCTGAAGAATAATTATTGTTGATCCCCCCACCGGTGCATACTGTTTTTTCTCAATCAAAGTGTGCCCCTCGACGCTCGCACCCTGTTTTTTGACAAGGGAAGTCTTCCTGCTCAAACTGGGCCCCTGGCCCCCGGGTTACAACAACAACGGCTCCCGCCTGAGACGTCCTTACAATTTTGCCAGGACCCCCGCTCCCGCCCGAGACTTCCTCGCATTTTATTCAGGAATCGCGCTCTCGCTTAGGACTTCCTTATAATCTATTCAGGAATCGCTCTCCCGGCGCTCTGGAGTCGTGCTCTCGCTGGAGACTTGCTTGCAACTTACTGAAGAATGACCTTGCGTTGGAATTTCTTGCAATTTGCCCAAGCGCCGCGCTCCCGACACCCAGGCACCCAGGAGTCGCGTCCGTTGTGGCCCCATGTGCATGCCCTTCGAGGCCCCGCTGTCGCCATTTGTGCCCCCCTCACTGTCCTACGTGGCCCAGTTGCTACCATCAGTGGCCCCATCGTTGCTTTCTGTGGCCCCGCATTATCTGCACTTCGTGGCCCCCGCTCGTTCGCGCTCTTCGTGGCCCCATACGCATTCCCTTCGTGTCCCCGCTGTCGCCCTTCGTGGCCTACTTCGTGACCTTCGTGGCCCTGCTGTCGTTCTCTCTCGCTCTCGCTTTCGCTCGTCGTCGCCGTCGTCGTCGTCGCCGTCGTCTTCGTCTTCGTCTTCGTCGTCGTCGTCGTCGTCGTCGTCGTCGTGGTCGGCCCCCTGTCCGTCCCTCTTGGGGTCGGGTCGACGGTCCGCGGCCTCCCCGCCGATCAGCGCTGCCGCTGGCCAGGCCGACGGTCCGCGGCCGCCCCGCCGCTTCCCGGGGCCCGGCCTGCAGGGAAGAAAGGTATACACCCAAAAGGGGTTCGATCGAAAACGAAGAGGGCGGGTATCGAGGTTTTGGGAAATACGCGTTATTGGACACTCGAGCATATAAGGGCGAACGGTCTTAAAATTGTTGTTGTTGTTGTTGTTGTTGTTGTTGTTGTTGTTGTTGTTGTTGTTGTTGTTGTTGTTGTTGTTGTTGAACATTATTCCTTCTAAAGAATTATTATTGTTGGGACCCCTGGTGCGCGACCTCTGCGCCGCGCCTAGGCCGCAGCTACATTTTCATCATTTTTTCGCGAAAGCTTCAGAAAAGTGGATGAGCTCCGGATCCGGTTTTTTGTTGACGCTCGTTTTCCCTTGCAAAAAACAATAGAAAATGAAAATTCTTGTTTTTACTTGATCAAATTGCAAGAATCCCTTGCAAAAAATAAGGTAAAGTGGACATTCGTGCGCGCAAGACGAAATCCTTCCAAAACCTTAGGTTTCGTAGCGATTTTAACATAAAAACATCAAAAACCCAATGGTTTTCTCAGAAAAAATTGTCAAAATGTCCTTCCGCGCGCTCTTGCGGATTCCTAGGAAACCCACCAGATTTTAAACATTTCTGTTAAAAGGGCCTTTGCGAGGAACCTTTTCAGGTGCTTCGACCTTCTGCAACAACGGTTGCGAGCCTACGAGGGCCACCATCCCTTGCAAAAAATGTCACGAAGTGCACATGCGCGCGGCTCAGGTTGCCTCACACATGTGACGAATCTCTTTCTATCTCTCTCTCCACTGGCTCTCTGTCTTGCTCTCTCTCTCTCTCTCTCTGTCTCTCTGTACTATGTATGTCATACGCAACAAATGCACCATGCGGGGCACATGCGGGGCCCAAACAAGTGATCAACCTCTGCGGGTGTGTACTCCACGCCAGTGTAGTATCTACGATCGTCCGCGCGCCACGAAGTGAAGTGTCCTGACGTCATAGGGCGGGAAGCTGGGTGTGGGTGGTTCCCGAGAGTCGTGTGGATGTTTGGTAGAGCTTGCATTGCCCCCCCACGAAGTGGGGGTATTGGCTGGCGTCGCATGAAAACCCTGGCACTGGGGAGAACACTGAGCGTTCGGGTAAAATGATTGTGGTTGTTGTTGTTGTTGTTGTTGTTGATGTTGCCGTGGTTGGTGTCGCTGTTGCTGCTATTGTCATCATCGTTATTATCATTGTTAAAGACTCATTTCTGAAGAATATCGTTGATCTCCAGAAACGGTTCCGCGCGCTCTCGCCTAAATGCCGGCTACATTTTCTCTGAAAACGAGGCTCCCGCTCGAGCGTTGGCTTGAGCCTATGTGTGGGCCCTTGGAGGTCCAGCTGCGACAACAACGGCTCCCGCTCGATACTTCCTCACAGTTTACCCCGAGACACCCTGGCCAGAGAGGCCCCCGAACTCAGGAACGGCGGTTTCGCTCGAGACTTCCTCGCAATTCAATTAAGTTGGCGGAGGCCCAGCCACGACGACAAGGGCTCCTGCTCGATACTTCCTCACGATTTACTCGGAGAGCCCCTGGCCAAGAAGGCCCCCGAACTCAGGAACGGCGCTCTCGCTTGAGACTTTCCCGTAATTCAGGCAAGTTTGTGGAGGCCCGGACACAGCGACAAGGCCTCCCGTTCGATATTTCTCCATACGTATTCCGAGAGCCCCTGGCCAGAGAGGCCCCCGAACTCAGGAACGGTGCTCTCGCTCGAGACTTCTTCGCACTTTAGTCAGTGGCCGACAAGGAAAAGATTCCCCCCGAAAGGGGGTACAATCGAAGACGAAGTGGGCGGGTAACACGCGTGCCAGTAAGAGCGAACAGTCTTAAAATGATTGTTGTTGTGGTTGTTGTTGTTGTTGTTGTTGTTGTGGTTGTGGTTGTGGTTGTGGTTGTGGTTGTGGTTGTTGTTGTTGTTGTTGTTGTTGTTGTGGTTGTGGTTGTGGTTGTGGTTGTGATTGTTGTTGTTGTTGTTGTTGTTGTTGTTGTTGTTGTTGTTGTTGAATTTTCATTTTTGAATGAGTACTTATTGCTGATCCCCCACCGGTGCACACTGTTTTTTCTCAATCAAAGTGTGTTCTCGACGCTCGCACTTTGTTTTTTGAGAAGGAAAGTCTTCATGCTCAAACTGGGCCCCTGGCCCCCGGGTTACAACAACAACGGCTCCCGCTTGAGACTTCCTTACAATTTAGCCAGGACCCCCGCTCCCGCCCGAGACCTCCTTGCATTTTATTCAGGAATCGCGCTCTCGCTTGGGACTTCCTTACAATTTTTTCAGGATTCGCTCTCCCGGCGCTCTAGAGTCGCGCTCTCGCTGGAGACTTACTTGCAATTTACTGAAGAATGGCCTTGCGTTGGAATTTCCTGCAATTTGCCAAGCGCCGTGCTCCCGACACCCAGGCACCCAGGAGTCGCGCCCGTTGTGGCCCCATGTGCATGCCCTTCGTGGCCCCGCTGTCGCCACTTGTGTCCCCCTCACTGTCCTACGTGGCCCAGTTGCTACCCTCAGTGGCCCCATAGTTGCCTTCTGTGGCCCCGCATTATCTGCACTTCGTGGCCCCCGCTCGTTCGCGCTCTTCGTGGCCCCATACGCATTCCCTTCGTGTCCCCGCTGTCGCCCTTCGTGGCCTACTTCGTGCCCTTCGTGGCCCTGCTGTCGTTCTCTCTCGCTCTCGCTTTCGCTCGTCGTCGCGTCGTCGTCGTCGTCGCCGTCGTCTTCGACGTCGTCGTCGTCGTCGTCGTCGTCGTCGTCGTCGTCGTCGTCGTGGTCGGTCCCCTGTCCGTCCCTCTTGGGGTCGGGTCGACGGTCCGCGGCCGCCCCGCCGATCAGCGCTGCCGCTGGCCAGGCCGACGGTCCGCGGCCGCCCCGCCGCTTGCCGGGGCCCGGCCTGCAGGGAAGAAAGGTCAGTCAGTGGAGCCGCGCCGCACGGCGCATCGGCTAAACAGCACGGGATTGAATTCAGCAGTTCTGATACATAAACTCTCAGAAGGCGTATGGCATGGCATGGATGGCATGGCGGTCTGCGCGCCAACTCTGGCAAGGGGAGCGGTCCCCTAGAGGGCAGACCGTGCGTTGAGCAAGTCGGAGAATTAATGAATCAGCACGCACACGCGGGGAAATGCGGTTAATAAATCCTTTGGTGTGCAAGTCTTCAGTCAAAGAGACCCTGCCGGCTAAAAAGGGCAGGAGGAGGAGGAGGAGGAGGAGGAGGAGGAGGAGGAGGAGGAGGAGGAGGGAGGAGGAGGGAGGAGGAGGGAGGAGGAGGAGGAGGAGGAGGAGGAGAGGGGGGAGGGCCGCCAGCAGCAGGCCGTGGGCACATCTAATCTCAGAAAACGTACGTCTGGGCAATGCTGCTCCACCGAGCTCCACTGTGGACAGGGCCGAGCTCAACCTGCACAGATGTGACGGAGGCCGAACGTGCTTGCGATGCGTGCTCGTGCACTACCCGTACCCGTGTCAGCCTGGGACGACCTCTTGCACGTCTTCCGTGCAAGACGGGCGGGTTCAGGCTTCCGGGCGCGAAGACTGCATCACGAGCTGCTGAGTCCGGCATGCCACCGAGCTTCCCAAACAAGTCAAGCTGCTTCATGAGAATGTGGCTGCTCAAGCGGTGCTGTCTTGCTTGCTGCCGCACGCTTTCGTTGGATACGTGGGAGATCATAGAATGAGGGATCTTCAAGATTTTGCGAAGACATTGGGCCTGAAACGCGTCAAGCTTATCCCTCTCTGCTTTCCGCAGACACAGGGCCTCGATGCTGTACGTGAGCTTGGAGATGACGCATGCGTTGAACAGCTGTATCTTTCTTCTCTGACTGATGTTCGCGTGGCTCCACACCAGGCTCAATTTATCCAGGGCTCCCCAGGCTTCGGATCGAAGACTAAGAGGGCGGGTATCGAGGGTTTGGGAAATACGCGTTATTGGACACTCGAGCATATAAGGGCCAGCAGTCTCAAACTTATTGTTGTTGCTGTTATTGTTGTTGTTCGGTAAGGCCTTGACACCAGCCCCGGCTTGTTGTTTAGATTGTCTTCTTCTCTCAAAACTCAAGTGCTTATCCTTAAGGGTAAGCAAGGCTCCAGCAACCGAGGGCTTGCCCCACTGGGCCTGAGAAGGGGTTGGCACTGGGGCGGCAGCGCAAGGTAAGGTGCCCCACGGGGTCGGAGAAGTGGCTGGCATTCCTGGCGCGTTTCCAGAGGTTTCCCAGGATGTCTGCGAATCCTTCAGGATTCCTTTGGGTTCCTGAGGACCCCTCCTGACTCTAGGATCTCCAAGGATTCTTCAGGACCCCTCAGGATTCTTCGGGATTCCTCAGGAGCCATTCAGCGGGATTCCCGAGGATTCCTCAGGATCCTCCAGGATTCCTCAGGCTCCTTCCGGAGTCCCCAGGATTCTTCGGGATCCCCAAGGAATCCTTGGGATCCGAAGTGATTCTTCAGGATCTCCCAATGAGGTTCTCAGGATCCCGTTGGGCCCCTCAGGATTCTTCAGGATATCTTCGAATGTTTCAGGATCCCCAAGGATTCCTCAGGACACTTCAGGATTCCTCAGGATCCACCATGTCTCCTCAGGACGCCTACTGACTCCTTAGGAATCCCCATGGTTCCCCAGGATCCCCTCAGGGTACCCATCAGGATTCCTCAGGATTGTTTTCCATTTTTCAGGATTCCCAAGGATGCCTCAGGACCCACTCGGATTCTTTAGTATCCCCCAGGCTTCTTCTGGACTCATCAGGATTCCCTCGGATTCGTTAGGAATCCTCAGGGCTTTTCAGGATTCCTCAGGACTCCTCCCGAGTCCCAAGAATTCCTCAGGATCCGGCAGGAATCCTGGGGATCCCCAAGGATTCTTCTGGATCTCCCCATGAGGTTCTCAGGATTCCGTTGGGCTCCTCAGGATTCTTCAGGATACCTTCGAATTCTTCAGGATCCCCAAGTATTCCTCAGGACACCTCAGGACTCCTCAGGACTCCTCAGGACTTCCCAGGATTTCTCAGGACTCCCCAGGACCTTCCCCCTCCAAATGAGTTCGATTGATTCTCCTTCAGGATCCACAGCGATTCTTCAGGATCCCCCAAGATTCCTCAGGATGCTGAAGGCCTCCGTAGGTTTCTCAAGGATTCCTCAGGATCCCCTCTGGTTGCCCCTCAGGATTCCTCAGGACTCCTTAGCATTCTTCAAGATTCCACAGGATTTATCAGGATCCCCAAGGCTTCCTCTGGACGCTTCCAGACTCCTCAGGATTGGTCTGGATTCTTCAGGATTTCTCAGGATTCCTCCCGCGGCCCCAGGGTTCCTCAGGATCCCACAGGAACCCTTGGGACCCCAAAGGATTCTTCAGGATCTCCTTCGGGTTTCTCAGGATTCCGCTGGGCTCTTCAGGAATCCTTAGGACGCACTCGGATTCCCCAGGATCCCCTCGGCTTCGTCTGGGCTCATCAGGATGCCTTTGGATTCGTCAGGTTTCCTCAGGACACTTCAGGACTCCTCAGGATTCCCGAGGATTCCTCAGGATTCCCGAGCCCCCCCCCTTCCAAAAGAGTTTTATGGATTCCTCCGCAGGATCCACGATGGTTCCTTAGGATCCCCCAAGGTTCTTCAGGATGCCTGAAGATCCCGAAGAAGCCCTAAGGATTCCTCAGGATCCCCGCAGGGTGCCCCTCAGGATTCCTTTGGACTCCTTCGCATTCTTCAGGATCCCCCAGTATTCCCCAGGACCCACAAGGATTCCTCAGGATCCCCTAGGCTTCTTCTGGGGTCTCAGCAGGACTCCTCAGGATTCGCTCGGATTCCTTTGGACCGTTCAAGATTTCTCAGGATTCCTCCCGAGTCCCTAGGATTCCTCAGGATCCCACACGAACCCGTGGGACCCCCAAGGGTTCTTCAGGATCTCACCAGGGTTTCTCAGGATCCCGAGGGGCTGCTCAGGATTCCTCAGGATATCTGGCAATTCTTCAGGACCCCCAAGGACTCTTCAGGACACGTCATGATTCCTCAGGACCCCCAAGGACTCCTCAGGGTTCACCAGGACCCGCCCGTCCAAAGAGTCCGATGGATTCCTCCTCAGGATCCACGCTGATGCCTCAGGATCGTCCTCAAAGGCTCTCCAGGATGCCTGAAGGCTCCATACGATCCCACAGGATTCCTCAGGATCCCCTCAGGGCACCCCTCAATCCTTCAGGATTTCTCATGACCCCTTAGCATCGTTCAGACTTGCGCAGGAATCCCCAGGACACACAAGGACTCCTCATGACCCCCTAGGCATCCTCTTGGACTCATCAGGACCCCTCGGGATTCGTCAGGATTCGTCAGGGTCCATCAGGATTCTTCAGGATTCCTCCCGAGACAGGACCTCACAGAAATCCTTTGGATTTCCCAAGCATTATTCAAGATCTCACCAGGGTTGCCCAGGATCTTGCGAGCCTGCTCAGGGTTCCTTAGGATATCTTAGAATTCTTCAAGGCCCGCAAGGATTTATAAGGACACCTCAGGACTCCTCATGGATCCCGAGGACTCCTCAGGGTCCCCGTCGTTGTCGTTGTCGTCGTCGTCGTCGCCGCCGCCGTCGTCGTCGTGAGGGTCCCTGAGGGTGTCTTAGCTGCACACGGGGCCAGAGAAGGTGGTAGCGCACGGGGAGCGTTTTTTGTGGAGGAACAGCACAGATGACGGGGCATATGGAGCCGGAGTGTACGTTTGCCCACCGCGGCGCGAAACCGCCGCAGATGGCTTCGCGCAGGGCTGGAGAAGTCGTCGTCACACAGTGTCTCAGGCCAACAGACCCACGGGGCCGGAGTGTGCGCCCGTCCACCGGCGGAGTGACACCGGAGGCTCCGGCCCTGACCCGGGCCGGAGTGCACGCCGTTCCGTTGTTGTTCTTGTTGTTGTTGTTGCTGTTGTTGTTGCTGCTGCTGTTTTTGCAATTGTTGTTGTTGAATATTATTACTTCTAAAGAATAATTATTGTTGGGCCCCCTGGTGCACGCCCCCCTCGCCGCGCCTAGGCCGCAGCCACATTTTCATCATTTTCGTGAGGAAGTCTCAGGTAAAACGATGTGATCCAGATCCGGTTGTTTTGTTGTAATCCGTTTTCCCTTGCAAAAAACACTATAAAATGACATTTCTTGTTCTAATATAATCAAATTTCAAGAATCCCTTGCAAAAAATAAGGTAAAGTGGACATTCGCGCGCGCAAGACGAAATCCTTCCAAAAGCTTAGTGTTCGGAGCGATTTTAACATAAAAACATCAAAAAACCAATGGTTTTTCAACAAAAAAATGTCAAAATCTCATCCCGCGCGCTCTTGCGGATTCGTAGGAAACCCAACACTTTTTAAACATTTCTGTCAAACGGGCTTTTGCGAGCAACTTTTTCGAACTTCTGCGACAACGGTTGCGCACCTGCCAGGGCCATCATCCCTGTCAAATAATACCATGCGGGACACATTCGTTTTTTCTTCGCGCGCGCACGCCGTCGTCGTCGGCCGCGGGGCCCTGAATAGTAGCCACGGTCGTCCGCATGCCACGAAGTGAAGTGTCCGAACGTCATAGGGCGGGAAGCTGGGTGTGGGTGGTGGCGAAGAGTCGTTTGGAAATTTGGTAGAGCTTGAACCGGCCCCCCCACAAAGTGGGGGTATTGCCCGCCTCCTATGAAAACCCTGGCACTGGTGAGAACGGAGTGTCCCCAGTCTTAAATAATTGTTGTTGTTGTTGTTGTTGTTGTTGTTGTTGTTGTTGTTGTTGTTGTTGTTGTTGTTGTTGTTGTTGTTGTTGTTGTTGTTGTTGTTGTTGTTGTTGTTGTTGTTGTTGTTGTTGGCGTTGCAATTGTTGTTGTTGAACATTATTACTTCTAAAGAATAATTATTGTTGGGACCCCTGGTGCACGGCCCCCCCGCCGCGCCTAGGCCGCAGCCACATTTTCATCATTTTCGTGAGGAAGTCTCAGGCAAAACGATGTGTCCAGATCCGGTTGTGTTGTTACGATCGGTTTTCCCTTGCAACAAATAAGCTAAAGTGGACATTTCTTGTTCTAACATAACCAAACTTCAAGAATCCCTTGCAAAAAATAAGGTAAAGTGGACATTCGCGCGCGCAAGACGAAATCCTTCCAAAACCTTAGTTTTCGTAGCGATTTTAACATAAAAACATCAAAAAACCAATGGTTTTTCAAACAAAAAATGTCAAAATTTCATCCCGCGCGCTCTTGCGGATTCGTAGGAAACCCAACACTTTTTAAACATTTCTGTCAAACGGGCTTTTGCGAGCAACTTTTTCGAACTTCTGCAACAACGGTTGCGCACCTGCCAGGGCCATCATCCCTGTCAAATAATACCATGCGGGACACATTCGTTTTTTCTTCGCGCGCGCACGCCGTCGTCGTCGGCCGCGGGGCCCTGAATAGTAGCCACGGTCGTCCGCATGCCACGAAGTGAAGTGTCCGAACGTCATAGGGCGGGAAGCTGGGTGTGGGTGGTGGCGAAGAGTCGTTTGGAAATTTGGTAGAGCTTGAACCGGCCCCCCCACAAAGTGGGGGTATTGCCCGCCTCCTATGAAAACCCTGGCACTGGTGAGAACGGAGTGTCCCCACGTGCTAGTAATTGTTGTTGTTGTTGTTGTTGTTGTTGTTGTTGTTGTTGTTGTTGTTGTTGTTGTTGTTGTTGTTTTTTGTTGTTGGTGTTGGTGTTGGTGTTGGTGGTGTTGGTGGTGTTGGTGGTGTTGGTGGTGTTGGTGGTGTTGGTGGTGTTGGTGTTGGTGTTGGTGTGGTGCTGTTGCTGCTGTTGTTGGCGAGAACGCCTTTGTGTGCACCGTCCCCGGAGAGAGGGGGGATGGCCGCAGGCCAGCACCCCCACGCCACGCACGCACGCGCCGACGCCGACGCCGCCGCCCACGCCGCCCCACGCCCACGCCAGGGGGGGGGGCAGCAGGCCAGCACCCACACCCACAGCGACGCCGACGCCAACGCCCGCACCCACATCCACATCCACGCCCACGCCCACGCGCAAGCCCACGCCCACGCCCACGCCGGCAGGCAAGTATCGGAGCACTCCTCGCGCGCTTCGTGGCCCCACGAGGGGTCTCGCCACGGTGTGCTTCGGGCCAACTTCGGGGTACCCCTCATTTGTTTCGTGGCCCCACGATGGGTGTCCACGGGACGCCCCTGGCTCATTTCGGAGCATCCTTCACGCGTTTCGTGGCCCCACGATGGGGTCTCCTCGGGACGCCTCGGGCTCATTTCGGTGCACCCTTCACGCGTTTCGTGGCCCCACGAGGTGTCCCCACCGAAAGCAACGCGCGAATTATTGTGGATGCCTCGGGGCCGTTTTGGAGCATTCCTTGCACGTTTCGCTGCCGTTCGAGGGTTTTCACGGGACGCCTCGCGCTCATGTCAGAGCACCCCTCGCACGTTCCGTGGGTTGTTCTGGGGGTGCTCCAGGGCCGTCTTGGGGTGCACCCTCTTAGGCAGTCCTGGAGACCAGCTTGGCCATCTGGGCCTCCACGGGACGCCTCTGGTTTATCAAAGACGCCTACGGCGAATCACCGCCGCCCCCTGCCTTTTTGGAAGCGCCTGCGTGGCCGAAAGTTGGGTTGGAGCTTGGCCAAGCTATCGGGCCACGCGTTCCCCGAGTGGGTTTCGAAAGCTTTGTGGGAACACGGAGTCAGGCGAGCTATCGGACCAGGCGGTTGCCGAGCTTTCGGCCTTCCTGGAGGACGTCTTGGAGGGCTCTTGGGCCGTCTTGGAGGCCTTTTGCGGGCCTTTTGGGCAGTCTAAGGCCATTTTGAGGCCACCTGGGGCCGTCTTGAGTGCATCTTAGGGCCATCTTCGTTGTCTTGGAGGCCTTCTTGGCCGTCTTGGAGACATTTCGGAGGCCATCTTGGCCGTCTTGGAGGCCATCTTCGGCGTCTTCGGGGCCATCTTGGGCCGTCATGGACTCTTCTTGGGGCCCTCTTGGGGGCCTCTTGGGCTGTCATGGCGCAATCTGGGAGGCCTCTTGGGCGCTCTTGGGACGATGTTGGGGGCCTCTTGGGCCGTCTCGGGCCGTCGGAGAGCTCATAAGAAGAAAATGCCAGAATCTTTCAAAAACATAAGGACAATCAATGATTGTTGCCCTTCGGGCCTTCCTGGAGGACGTCTCGGAGGCCTCTTGGGGGCCTCTTGGCCAGTCGTAGGCCATCTTGGAGCCATCTTGGGCCGTCTTGAAGGCTTGTTGGACGAACTTGAAGGCATCTTGGGTTCTCTCGGGCCGTCTTGAAAGCCATCTTGGACCATCTTTGGCGATTTGGACGCTATCTTGGGCCATCTTGGAGGCCATCTCGGGCCAAGGTGACCATCTTAGAGGCCATCTTGAGCCGTCTTGGAGAATTCTTTGCGGTCGTTGAGGTGGTTGCGGGGCCTTTCCGGGACCTCGGCGGGATCGGCTGAAGCCCCAGGGGAAGTTCTTTTGGAAAAGAACTAAAACCAAAATCGAAAGGATCTAGCACGCCTGGCACCCTTGTTGCAAATCAACGGGGGGCGGCGGATCGAAGACGCCTACGGCGAACCACCGCCGCCCCCTGCCTTTTTGGAAGCGCCTATGTGGCCGAACGTTGAGGCCAGACCTGCCAAGCCATCGTCTTGGGCCGTCTTGAGCCGTCGGAAGGCCGAAAAGAAGGAAATGTCAAAATACGTCAAACACCTAAGGAAAATCAATCTTTTTGGCCTCTTCTGGCCTTCCTGGAGGCCCTCTCGGGGGCCTCTTGGGCCGTCTTGGGCCAGCTTCGAGCCAACTTCGGCCATCTTGGTGGGTTCCTGGCACGTCTGACGCCGTCGGCAGCCGTCTTGGGGGCCTTTCTGGGCCAACGGGGGACCCTCTTGGGGCGCTTCGGGGCCGTCTTGGAGGCCATCTTGGGCGTCTTGGAGCCCATCTTGGGCGTGCTGGAGGCCTCTTGGGCCGTCTTGGGGCCCTCTTGGGGCCATCTTGGAGGCCACTTGGGCCGTCATGGGGCCCCCTTGGGGGCCTCTTGGGCGATCTTGGGGGCCTCTTGGGCCGTCTTGAGCCGTCGGAATGCCGAGAAGAAGCAAATTCCAAAATCCTTCAAAAACCTAAGGGAAATCAATGGAGGACCTATTGGAGGCCTCTTGGGCCGTCTGGGAGGCCTCTGGGGGGCCTCTTGGGCCATCTTGGGCCGTCTTGGACTCTCTTGGGCCGTCTTGGAGGCTGTCTTGGACCATCTTGGGCGGGCTTGGAGGCCATCTTGGGCCATCTTCGCGATTTTTTGAGGATGTCCCGAGCGAAACGGCCGTTTCAGGGAGGATTTTTCGTGGAGTTTGCGCTCCTGGGCAATCCTCCCGGGACCCTGGCAGGACGGGCCGAAGCGCCAGGGGGAGTTCTTTTGGAAAAAGAACCAAAACCAAAACCGAAAGGACCCAGCACGCCAGGCACCCCTGCGATGAATCGACAGGGGGCGGCGGATCGAAGACGCCTACGGCGAATCACCGCCGCCCCCTGCCTTTTTGGAAGCACCTATGTGGCCGAACGTTGAGGCCAGACCTGCCAAGCTATCGGACCATGTGTTCCCCGAGTCGGTTTGGAAAGCCTTCGGGGAACACGTGGGCATCTTGAAGGTCATCTTGGCCGTCTGGAGGCCATTTTGACACTTTCGGGCCTTCTTGGAGGACGTCTTGGAGGGCTCTTGGGCCGTCTAGGAGGCCATCTTGAGCGT
This sequence comes from Prorocentrum cordatum, assembly GCA_963575745.1. Lineage (NCBI taxonomy): Eukaryota > Dinophyceae > Prorocentrales > Prorocentraceae > Prorocentrum > Prorocentrum cordatum. The sequence continues at coordinate 105,019 of CAUYUJ010021389.1, forward strand.
CTTGGAGACCTTTGGGGCCGTCTTGGGG
>CAUYUJ010021389.1:112613-139859 GCA_963575745.1 Prorocentrum cordatum
ACACGCTGAAAACTTTCCTTCGCTGCATTTGCTATTCCTTCGAAGCAACCGCGATCTGACCACAGCCAAACTTTCGCACACAGTCCGTAACGTGCTGCACACTCAGTCTCCTGACTTCGGCCTCCATGGCAAACTGTCGCGATCAATCTCGAGGCCTTGTGTTGTGTGAAAACTCCACAACCCTTGATTTCTTCGGGCTCTGACTTGTGATGTCAAGCTCCGCCTACGACCAACAACTACCCCTCTGGCTTGGGATGCTGATCGGAGCCGACACCCGCCTGCGTACAGAAAAGCAGTCGACGTGGGAAGTCAGCAGGCGGCCGAGACGGTACCACCGGTGGCGGGCGTGCGGTGGGCATTTGCAGAATCTCATGAGCTGAGAGAGGTGCTCTCAACGCCGTCGCATCCACGGCGTCCTCGATGGCCCTCTGAACTCCTTGCGCGGAGGCTCGTGCTCCCCCTGCGCCGCGTTGCTGTCGCGCAGACTCGCGTTTCCCCTGCAGTAGGCGCCCTGGCGTTGCCGAGGCTCATGTTCCTCCTGCGACCCCAGGGGCTACAGAAAGTTCGCAGGTGGTCGCGAGGCATTCGCCCAGCCGGTGAGCGCGGGAAAATCCACCTTCTGAATTCTGGTCATGATGCGCTCAAGCTCCGAACCCAGATCGGCCCCCGTCGGGGCCCACATCGGATTGGCCTACTGCGAATCGAAGCCAAGACGCGCAACGTAGCACCCGATGGCCAGGATCTCCTGCTCCACAAGCATCACCTCCCGGAGTCCCAAATCAAGAAGTTCTCCGTGGAATTGACCTGGGCTGACATCTTGGCCGACACTGGCGCCCTGGCAGACAGATGATTTTGGCTGATCAGAGCTCAAGTGCGAGCCCATCCAGAACCGCTGCCAGGCCGCGCTCGAGCTTTGCCGGCATGTCGGGCCTCGCGCGCGCGCCGATTTCCTCGGCCGCCCGCGACGTTCAGGCGGCACGCCGGCAGGCCAATTGCCCGACCGGGCTTCGTCGACAAAATTTGCCGCATGCCGTGCAACTGCCAAAACCACTCCGCGTGCAGCCACCGTCAGACTTCTGGCCGCTGGCGCCGCAGCTCCTCCCTATCCCGCCGCGTCCTCCACCGGGTGTGCCGCGGCGCCGGCGCCCCTGGCGATGTCTGGGAGAGTTCGCTCGCTGGGAGTGCGACGAAGATCGCTGCGAGGACGCTGTGCGGGAGGAGGCAGGGCCCGGACCGTGGCCCGACCAACTCACAGCTCCTCCTCCTCCTCCTCGTCTTCCTCCTCCTCCTCGTCCTCCTCCTCCTCCTCCTCCTCCTCCTCCTCCTCCTATCTGACCACCGCCTTGCAGCGGTTCACCTTCGGCTTCTCATGGTTGGAGCCCTGGCGGGCTGCCAAAGAGAGGCGCGACGCCACCTGGGGTGATGTGGCCCGCCGCCTCCGCTGGGGCAGCTGCCAGCGTTGTGGGCGTCGGCGCCTCCCCCCCGGCGACTTGACCGAGGGCGGCGCGAAAGACATCGCTGCCCCTGGTGACGCCGTCCTCGTTGCTGCTGACGACGGTTCATGGCGCCGGCGTCGCAAAGCGGATTTCGTTTGGAAAACGATAGGATGGGCCCGGAGTGTCCTGGAGAATTTCGTCCTGGATTTCAAGGTGAATTTCGTGCGGATTGTTTTGGCCAGGAATGAAGACTGTAAGAAATCCGCGCGAAATCCATTCCTTTTTTCATTCGCCGTTGCGGGGTTTTGTATGGGCAGAAATCCAAGCAAAATCAGCTGCAGCACGTCTGCAAGGTCGGTGCAGGGAGACGGTGGAGTCTGAACTTGAACCCAGCTGCCTGGCGTGCAGGGCGTGCTCGGCAGGGCGGGGCATTCTCGATCGACCGCTCGACCCACGGGCCGTTGATCCTGATGTAGCCCTTGGGCGCCGTGAGGTGGACTGGGGCCGGTGCCGCACACTGACTCTGGAAAGTACTGGTGCCGACCCCTCCTGAGCCAGGGCAGCTGTTGTGCGAAGCCGCTCATGTCGAGCTGGGTTAGGATGTCGCTTGCTTCGAGGATGTCTAGGTAAATCCTCGTGCTCGCATCCAAGACCCACTTTCCTTGTTCCCGAATCTCCTCTTCTCTACTCTCGCCGGCCCATCCTGCCCTTGGGTCGTGGAGCTCCCATCCCATGGAAGGGCCCAGCTAGGCCTCCGCCTTCTCCGTCGGCTTCCGATAGCGAGCCGAGCTGGAAGGGGGAAAGAGCGGGGTGCCTACCAGGGTGGCCTCGTGATGACCTCCAGCGCGCCCATGGTGTCCCGGCCCTCCTGGAAGATGCAGCTTACCTTTTGCCTCTTGAGCTTGGTGCCTCTGCTGGGGGCTAGAGCGCTAGATGCTGAGGCCGGGTCTGCGCCCTCTCCGTGGTCGCGCGGAAGTGTGACATCCTCAGGTAGGATGCCCAGGAGCTCCGAAGGTCGAAGACCCGCATGGCGTTGCATGATGATGCCGAAGCCCATGCGGGGGTGACCCCTGGAGGCTCAGTGGGCCCCGAGGGGCTTCCCAGGACCTTTGCCGAGTGGGGCTGTGTGCTTCCGATCCGTGCTTCTCCGCTCCCACCCTGCGATCACCGCTCGACTCCGCAAAGCTCGAGAGCAAACCCTGTTGACGAAACGAGATTGATAGAATTTGCTGGCGTTAAGATTCTCATGCCGTCGCTCATTCCTGCGCGCGGCCACAAGAGCGCCCCGCCGGTCTGGGACACTGGGGCGCAGGCCGCGCCGCGGCGCCCGAGTCGAGAGGCGCAGCGTGGCATCCGGAGAACCTTCGAGAGTCTTGGCGGTGACCCGCGAGGCGGCCTGGCCCGCGTCGAGCCGGCGCGGCCCCGCCCGAACCCGGCCGCCTCCTCTTCGGGGCAGCGCCTCTGCCGCTGGATGCGCGGCGTCCGCCCGTGGGGAGTGCGGCCCGATCTTTCCCAGCGGGTATAGCCGAGATGCCGGGCCGACGAGCGCCCCTCTCGCCGCAGCCGCTGCCGGCGGCTCGTCGCCCGCCATGCTGCGGGTGGCGCTCCCGTGGGCCCCTGGCAGGAATGAGGCGGGTCCTGAGGAGGACGAGGAGGAGGAGGAGGAGGAGGAGGAGGAGGAGGAGGAGGAGGAGGAGGAGGAGGAGGGGGGGGAGGAGGAGGAGGAGGAGGGAGGAGGAGGAGGAGGAGGAGGAGGAGGAGGAGGAGGAGGAGGAGGAGGAGGAGGAGGAGTAGGAGGAGGAGGTTGGCGCTGCCTGGCCAGGGCGCGCCCTTCGCCGCTGATCGTGTGATTCGCCCGGCCCCACCTGCTGGCGCCCAGGCCCCTTCGCTCTGCGGGCTCTGGGGGAACCTCGCGCGGGGCGCGCGTCGCCGGAGGCGCGCCGTTGTGCAGTTCTGGATCTGCCCGGCAGAGGTGCGTTGCCGAACCGCCCGAGCGAGCGGCTGCATGTCCCGGGCGCACTCCTGCTTGGATGACTGCCTCCGATTCTTGGTTGGTGACGCTGGTGCCCGCGATTCCACGCGCGCCGTGGCCCGCTCGATTAGCGCGCATATGAATCAAACGAAGTCGGCGCAGCTGGCAAGTCCACATGGTGCATCATGAGAGGGATCATTCATCGCGCGCGCCTCCCTCCTCGCCGACGCCCGCCAATGTTTCGCCTGGCCCTGCTTCTCCTCCAACAGGTCGAAGAGACTACCGGCGGGGCGGACATCAACTCTCGGCGCAACGACTCGCCCCGCGGCCGCGCGCCCACCAGGGCTCGCAGCAGCTCCGCGTCCACCCGTGGCGTCTCGAGGATCCGCGTGAGGGCCGCCTCCAGGTAGCTGGCCCTGCCGCTGGCCAACTCGAGGCGAGGGGGGCAGTTCCACGTCCACGTCCACGTCTCCGGGGTGTAGCCGCTGCGCGGCTCCCGGACCAGCAGGCGGTATAACCTCTATGTACAACCTGAAGGATGGGGAAGCCCACAGCGGCTGGCCCCCCTGCCGCCCTTCTCCAGTCTGCCCCCGGGGGGGGGACGCGGGGAGCAGGAGCCCAGGAGGCCAGAAGAGGAACCAGGGAGACCGAAGAAACCAGGACGAGAACCAGGGGGCCCGAGGAGGGGGAAGGGGAGGGGGGGAGGGGAGCCCGACCAGAGAGTGGCAGGGGGGGGGCAACCATGGGAAGAGGGAAGACCGTCGCGTCTCGATCGCGTGTACAGCCCCGCAACAAAACCCGCACCAGCCCACACAACGACCGCCCGAGGCGCGCAACACAATAGCGGAGGCACATCGAGAAAGGGGTGCGCCCGACCCGGTCCCCCATGGAGGTGGCCGCAACAGCGGTGAGCACCACGCACAGTGGCCCCACTTGATGCATTTAGTCATACCGACCCCTATTGGGGGGCCGACGCGCCAAGAGGCCCAGAACTGCCAGGCTGTATGACGCTCCACCCTGGGTCCAGGCCCCAGGAGGCCCGAAGGGGAGACCCCGCCCCCTGGGACCCCACCCACGGGGGGAGCGTGACGATCCAGACGTTCGTCCTAAAGAGAGCGCCCGAGAGACGAGATTCACGGAAACATCATCCACAAAAACAATTTCACTCAAAAACACGCCACACGTTTCTCCCCGGCCGCGTGGGGCAGGGGGCGGCTGGCCACTCGGTCGAAACCGGCGACCTGGCGCAGATGGATGGGGCAAGCCCTTCCTTGTGCCGCCCCCAGATGGTCGGGGGAACCCGCCATCGACAGCGTGCGGTGTAGAAACACCAACACGGGCAGCGCAGCCAAAATCCGAAATTTGTTGTGTGGCGCTCGTGTCCCCAGACGCTTCGTGTTCATGGACCTCGCATTCCGTTACCAAGCTCTCGCCCTCTTCATAGCTTCCCTATCCTGTTCACTCCGCGCTCCCAACTAAGTTGGCCCTTATTACCACCTTCTGGTTTCGATGGGTCGTTTTAGGACGCCCACCCCGCCCGACCATGGCCGAAACCACCGCCGAGTGAGACCGGCGCCCAGGGACTGCACACCCCGCCCGACCATGGCCGAAACCACCGCCGAACGACATGTGAAAACCCATTTGACGGTGCGCCTAGTCCAAGGGCGTCGCCGTCCTGCCACCCCGCCCACCATCAGGGGAAAGGTCCGGAGACCCAACCGCCCCTGATAGGTGTTTGGACGAAGTGGGTTGTATACAAGCCCCCGAACAATCAAATGTGTCCAGTGATAGGCTCGCAAGTGCCAGTGGCCAGTGACCCAAAACAATAGCAACGAACCTAACACCACCGAAGGCTCAAGAGGGGGCGCCCCCGGAGGGGCATGGGTTAGCCGTGTCCCCCCTCCACCAAACCCTACCCCTTGACTACGAAAGTCCAAGCACACGAAGACCCGTGACCCAGCACAACAGCGGCGAGGGTGAAGGACTAGCCAATCCCGCAGGTTAGAGTGGGGGCTACCGACCCGCCTCGGTCAGTGGCTCCCCCTCACCCCTGCCATGGCTAGTCTTGCACACTCCTCCTGTGGTCCGGGATGGGGTCCAGTGGAGGGACGCGGGACACGTTGTCCCAGGTGCGGCCGTGTTCAGGTAGAACTGGGGGGCAGTTCTGCAGCTCGTGGCCCGCCATCTTGGCCCTCTCTGCGATCTCCTCGCGCTCCGTCGCCGCGAAGCCCGCCTGCTCCTGCGCGTCCGCCACCCGGTGCACCGAGGCGCGGCTCGCCTCTCTGGCCGCTCCTCCCCTCCTCGAAGCCGCCGAGAGCACGGGCCGTCGTCCGCGTGCGCGCGGGTCGCGCGAAGGCCTGGGCGCGAACGCGCCGAGCCCCCCTTCCAGCGCTGCTCGCTTGTCGCATGGAGCCCCCTCCTTCTCCTTGTCCGCCGCGGCCCACTGGGAGCACCTCGCACCGTGCAGACGTTGCGTTCTGAAGATCCCCAGCTCGTCCTTCCCGCGGGCCCTCTCGTGCCCGTCTCTACCGTCGCGCAGGATGGGCCTGCTCGCCATGACCGTCTAGGATGGGGACCGGCGCGTTCGGCCTCCGAGATGGCCCCCGTGCTTGCGTTGGTCGATCTCGGCTACAGTGGAAGCCCATGCCAAGAAACGCCCTGTTTGCCTCCAGGGTGCCCTGGGTTTCTTGGGTCTCGAGGGTTTGGCTGTGGACGGCGCGGCGCTCCCACGCCAGAAATCAAGGAACGTCCTGGGGTCTCAGGGTTGGGCTTCTTGTGGAGGGTTTCTTGTGGTCGAGCCCCCACTCTAGCTTGATGCCGTGCCTTTCCGGCATGCCCTGCGCCGCCTCCATGGTCCAGGCTGTTCGGGAAGGGCTCCTCCTCGGGGCCCGTCGGGCGTTCGCCCAAGTGGCCGCAATATGCGAATATCAGACCAATGTTTTTACTTGCGTCTCTCGACCATGTCGCGCGGCGCCAGGAACCTGAAGAGCAGGACGTTTGCTTCCGTCATTAGGAGACCACATGCGAACCCTACCCCTACCCCACGACTCTTGAGGGGGAGGGTGGGGTTCACTTCGTTCGGGAGCTCCCGAGCGAAGTGAACCCCACCCTGCCCCTCCGAAGTCGTGGGGGGTAGGGAGAGGGTTCGCACGTGGCCCCCCAGTCCTCCCCTCCCTCTCGACCGTCGTCAAGCCCGGCCTCCCCAGGGGGGAGATCTGCCGGGAGCGCAGAGGCCTGGGCCCTCCCGGCTGGAACCGAGCCCGACTCCGCGTCGCACGCGGCGGCGCGCCAATGAGAATATCGAGCAGGCCATCCTCGATCATGCCGTTCAGCGTGGCAATCAGCGCTGGGTCTGTCCAATCCCACCGGTGATCGAACGCCAATTAAGTCTGCTCCAGAGCAGGAAATTGGCACTCCATATTCGTCAGCGAGCTCCTTCACGTAGCGCTGTACATCCAACCCCCTACGACTTCCAGCGAACGCGTGCATGATCGCAACAACGCGATGCTTCTCTCTCTCTCTCTCTCTTCAGAAAGCGAGTCTTGTCTCTGGGCTCTACCGGCGACAAGCCTGCGTGCCTCTTCCTTTCTGTCCATCTTGGCTCTGGCTCTTGCCGAGAAGCCCGTGTCCTCCGCGGTGGTGTCGTCGGGCTCCTCCTGCCTCGGACGAGTGCTGGACTGTGCCCGCTGGCTGAAATCTGACGACCTCCTCGATGTTGATTGGCTTTTTTTCCACCGCCACCACCATCAGTTGGAGGGGGAGGGGGTCCTCCTCCTCCTCCGCCTCCTCCTCCTCCTCTTCGTCCTCCTTCTCCTCGTCCTCCTCCTCCTCCTCCTTCCCGCCTTCCTACCTCCAACTTATGGTGGTGGTGGTGGAAAACACGCCCATCGTATGTTCTGCCCATCGCCCCACAGTTGGTACTCGTCAACATGCGCGCGGCGCGCGACGAGTCCATCGGCAGACGCGCGTCGCACGGGCGCACCAGGTCTCATCCGCTCGGAGAGGGCCCGAGCTCGACGTCCAGGAGGCTCCGCGCTAAAGCTGCAGGGATGGCCGGCGTCGCTCCACGGCCGCATCCACTCCCGGAAGCGTCGCGGATGAGAGCGCGCTGCCGTCGTCGCGCCTCGCCATGTGGAGCTCCAAGCCCAGAGCCCTCATCAAGCTTTATGATGTTCCAAGCTACTTTAGCCTTGATCATAAGGAAGAATTTCGAGCACCAGAACAGTACCGAATCTCGAGGGTTTGCACGTGTCGGACCCTGGGAGACTTTCGTCCGACACTGTTTCGACACTGTTTCGACACTCTTTCGACTTTTTTCCGGGTGCTCGAAATTATTGCTGGGATGTGGTCTTTTAGTACGATGGGAGCAATATAAATCAAGCTTGGAAACCCGCCTCCCCCGAGCCCGAGGCCAGCTTGTCGTTGCGCGTCAGTCCGCGCAAAATTGCTCGGCGCCGCCATGGTGGGCTTCTGCGGCTTGTGGCCGTCCTTCTCCAGAACGGCAGAGACGCCACATATAGCTTTAGCTTCGCCGCTTCTTCTCGCGAGCGTCGATAGGTTGGCAGGTGCATCTTCTCGGCGTCGGCGTCCGTATTCGATTCACTGCTCCATCCAGCCGCCAACAAAAATCCAAACCGCCTCTCCAGCTCCTCCAGCTGGATTGTGGACTTGCCCGCCAAGTCAGCGACGTTCGCCTCCTTGTCGTAGTGCTCGGCCTCATCTGGAGGGAGCGCCGACAAGAGCGGAACCTCGCAGGATGCTGCCACCTCGTCCATTCGGCTCGCCACGAAATCCGCATGAACATTTTTTTTGCGCACTGGCCTGTAGCTTACCTGGTTTATCTTCAAGAGCTCGCGCGTTGCGTGTGCGCCTGTAACAGGGAACTGCCGGCGAACATGAAGCTGGTCCTTGGCTCGCGACATCGCTTGCCTCTGGACCAGCCCAACAGAAGAATTCCCCATCACCTCGAACTTGAACTTCTACTGCTCGAGTGTGATTTGCTTTATAGTGTCCAAGTAGGTGGCGTTGAGGGCCCTGAATGTATGGTTCGCCGTGGTCCGAACCTGCTGCTTAAGATGCAGACGTTGCCTACTTCTGCCCAAGCGCGTCGCAATCTGGCCTGGCCGATGCAGGGGCGCCACTTGTAGAACTGCGTCGTTGGCACCAAGAGCATTGGTGATATCCGAGAGTGAAGGAAAGGTCGATGATGATCCTGGCTTCACCTCGTCACTGTGGCCCTCGCGCTTGGCTATCCACCCCATTTCCCTTTGTTTACTCCACTGCCGCTGCTCGGGTCGAGTGGCCTCGCTGATCAGCCACGTCGGGGCTATGTCCACCCCGCTGGCCGGGGCCGTCACCGCCCTGAGCCCAGCGGCCCCTATCTTGTCGTGCGTCCGAGACCAGGACACTCATGCGGACAAGCGACGGAGCCCGATCTCTACGTTGTCGTTGCTGGCCAGCACCACCATCAGCTCCGCATCCGCCGAGCATTTGCCCAACTCGAAGTCCAGCGTAGCGGCCGTACTCCACAGGGCTTGCCACTTATTCCCTCCCCGACAACTTGGAAACTGCTGCTGCAACCAGTGTTAGACACTGGTACTGCCCGCTACTCGAATGTTCCTGTAGATCTGAACGCCTGCTCACTTGAAGTCGAGCGGCAACGTGTGGGCCCAAGCATGTATATTTTGTCCTCTTGATGACGCGGGAGCGCCGAAGGCGCCGGCGAACACGCCGTCGCTGAGGTCGAGCCCCTGGAGCACCTCCAAGGCCTTGATGTCAGGCGGGGATTTCGTGTCGGCGCCGATGTACCCACAGGCGGCCAGGGCGGCGCGCGCCGCAGGGTCCGGCGTCCCCGCCGCCTCCGTCTGTGCAGTTCCTTGCCAGAAGTGCACTGCCCACCGCGGGTTCGCACTCGACGAGCTGCCCCTCTGCAGCAAGAGCTCCCTCACCGCCGCGGCGCGCCTCGCCGCGGTCACGCCCGCCTGCTGGCCAGGACCGCCGGGCCCTCGGGCGCTCGCCTCGAGGGCCAGGGCGGGCCACGCCCGCCACAGGGCCGGGGAGGGCCGCGGCCAGCGCCCCCGCCCCAGCGGGGCCTCCGCCGGTTCAGGACCCCGCCCCGCTGTCGCGCAGGCCCGCGGCCAAGGCGCGGAAGGCGCCCACGCGGTGGTCCACAGCCCGAGGGGACGCCGCCGGGCCCGCGGCCGCGGGCGGCCCGGGCGGCGGGGGGCCCTGGGCGGCGGAGGCGGCGGCGGCTCCCGCCGCCGCTGAGCCGTCTGCAGCTCCTGTGCCCCAGCCGATGCCAGAGAGAGCGAGGCCAGCCGAGCCTTCCATGCTTCCGCTTCGCTCTCGCGGTCGCTGGCCTCGCTCCGCCAGCTGGCGATCCGCCGGCAGCCGCACCTGGGCAGCGTGCCGGGGCTTCGCGCCCAGTCTCTGCACGCACCGAGCGGAGCCCCACCGGCACGCCTACTTCAGTGAGCGCCCTCGGCGCGAGCCAGCGCATGACGCCCTCGGACATGGCAGGCTCTGCCTCTGGCGCAGGAGCCGTCCGTATGTGGCCTAGAACATCACTTACCTGGGTGGCCACCGCACGCCTTGGCCACTTCGGCCTTCATCGCTGCGAATGACCCCCCCAAAGGCTATACAGCATGTTTGTAGCACGAGCTCATTGCACCTCAGCGCTACACATTTTAGCCCGTACTTCACATACTCACTTCATCATTTACATACACGTATAGCATACATTTAAACATACAGTTATATACATGTAAGTATACAGGGGCACATCTGCATACACATACACGCGTAAATACATGCGCACACAAGTACGCACACATATAAGGACAATTACATGTACGTACGCATACACATTGACACATACATTTCCACACTGGAAGTCGTTGCGGCCAGGCGCGCCGCCATGGCGTCCAGCGCCCAGTAGTCAGAGGGTGAAGAGAAACAGAAGAAGCTGGGGAAGGCCGCTGGTCAACGGCGTCAGAGAGGCGGAACCCATGCACATATACATGCTTTGCTGCATACACATAAAATTTGGTATATAAACATCAGTAGACATATACACATGCACATATGCATCTGGACGTGTACGCACACATACATACATACATACATACATACATACATACATACATACATACATACATACACACATACATACACACATACACACACATACACAAACATACACATACATACATACATACATACATACATACATACATACATACATACATACATACATACACACATACATACACACATACATACATACATACATACATACACACATACATGCATACATACATACATACATACATACACACATACATACATACGTACGTACATACATACACACATGCATGCATGCATGCATGTACACATACATACATACCTACCTACCTACCTACCTACCTACATACATACATACGTACGTACGTACGTACATACATACATACATACACACACATACATTCATGTATGCATGCATGCATACATACATACATACACATATGCTCATCCATGTTTTTGTACAGCTACGTATTCATTTAGGCTTGCATAGTCTTTTCCACACTCGTTCACACATACACATACATGCACATACACATGCCCTTATGCATATGCGTTTGCAGCTACATATGCATATTCACATACGTGCACATACCATATGCAATTACACCTACATACTTATACGCATACACACAGCAGTACACATGTCCGCATACACACACCTACGCATACGTATAGCTGTACGGAAATGTGCATGCATCGGCACATGCAGTGACACGTACATCTTCCACTACCAATACTTGTGCCTATACATATACCCATACCTAGACACGCGCATCCACGTATTCACATACATGTGCATAGACACATACGCAGCTTCATACACATGCACATATACACATACACATGCGTACTCATATATCTTATGGTCTTCTGCCCATCCCGCCACCCTGCCTGGGTTGTGGGTCAGAGTTCTCAGGGATGCTTTTTGTGGGGCATTTTTGTCGCCTCTCGGTAGCGTCTTGGGGGCCTCTGGGCCTCTTGAGGCCTCTTGAGGCCTCTTGGGGGCTGCTTGGGGCCTCTTGGGAGCCTCTTGGGGGCATCTTGGGGCCTCCTGGGGGCCCCTCGTGTCCGAGGACTCGAAATGCCCGTTTGGGTTCCCCATCTGAGCCCCCTCTTGGAGCAGTCTTTGGGGTCTCTTGGGTCGTCTTGGGCGCCTCTTGGGCCGTCTTGGGGCCCTCTTTGGCCGTTTTGGGGCCCTCTTGGAGGCCTTCTGAGCTGTATTGGGGCGATTTTTGGGGCCTCTTGGGCCGTCTTGGAGTGTGTCGGGAAGCCGAAAAGACGAGAACCCCAAACTCTATCAACAACTTGAGGACAATCAATCCATATTCCTTTTTGGAGCCCCCTTGGGGAGCCTCTTGGAGGCCTCTTGCGGCGCCTTGGAGACTTCTTGGGCCGTGTTGAGACAATTTTGGGCGTATTGGAGCGATCTTTGGGCGTTTCGGGGCTCTATTTGGCCGTCAGAATAGCCGCTCGAGGTCTTCTTGGACCGTCTTGGAGCCCTCTTGGGCCCGAACAAGTCACGCGATAAGCCTCGCCAGGCCCCCGACAAGCCGCGCCAAACCCAATCGGGTTTGGCAATTTTGGGTGTGGGCCCCTGAAAGACTCCTCAGGCGTTAGGACGGAGGCTTCGAGGATTCGGCAACTGACCTGAGGGCACGCCCACTCCGTGCCCAGCGGCACGGTGGCGGCTATATACATACACATCTGCATATACATTTACACATGCAGTTACACATACATAAGCATGTACACAACCACATACACATACGGATCCATTTGCATCTACATGTGTATATATATTTATACACATCTATTTATACATGCATATATACATGTACATGTATATATACACATGTATTCATGTAGCTGTGTGAACATGTGTATGGAATACGGTGGATTTCAGCGTTATACGCTATACACTATGCGTATACAATTTACATTCCACACATGTCTGTCTGTATGTCTGCCTGCCTGTCTGCATGCATGCATGCATGCATGCCTATGCATATGTATGTGTGCGTGTGCACATGTCTAGCTATATATCCTTGCTTCTGGAATCTGTACGCGCACTTCTACAGATCCAGCGGCAGCGTGTCGCCGCCGATTCCAGGTCGACGGGCCCCCCCCGAGCCACCCTCCCCCCCCAGCGCTCCCCCTCGGCGTGGTCGTTCGAGGCTCGAGGCTGGAAGCCCGAGAGGCCCAGACCTCGGGCGCCTCGGGCAGAGCGCAGCCTTCTGGCCCCCGGGGACCCCTCGCGCCGGCCGCGGCCCGGGCGCGGCTCGGAAGGGGGCCGGGGCGGTGCCCGGGAAGGGGCCCAGGGGCTCGCTCGAGACGGGCACGGGGCACGGACGCTGGCATCCGGGCGTCGCGAGAAGATATCACGACGGGCGTGGCCCTCCTCCTCCCACCTCGGCCCGCTCACCCCGAGCCCGCCATCCAGACATCGGGCGCCCCGAGCACGCCTGTCACGCTTGCTGGCCCTCTGGAGGGTGGTTCCGGGCCTGGGGCCGCCAACAAACGAGTCGGGATGAAACGCTGGCCCTGGGGAGGGGGTCGATCTGCGACCTCTTGCGAGCCTTACCTGAGCCCTGCCGGCTTCCCAGAAGTCTGACCCGAAAGGCCCAGTCCAGAAGCCGACGAGGCCCACGCGTCGAGAGGAATCAAAAAACCCCGACCGCTTCCTGGGGCCTTTTGCAGGCCCCGGGCCCCGAAGGCGAGCCCCAGGGGCCGAAGTCGAGGGACAAACGCTGGGATGGACGTGCGCCTCACCTTCGGAAGGGCTGGGCAGGCCCGGGGGGGGGGGGCCACGCTTCGAGCACGTCGCAGCGGCGCTGGATGCCGGGGCCCTCGCAGGACCCGGCCCTCGACGGCGACCTCGCGCACCTCGACGGCTACCTCGGGCCGCCGCCCTGCTCGGGCACCTCGACGGAGACCTCCTGAGGGCCGCCCGGCGGCGCGCCCTCGGCGCCCTCGCCCGCCGCCTTCGCCCGCCGCCCTCGGCGCCGTGGGCGCCCGCACCCGGCGGCCGCCGCCCCCTGGGCGCCAGCGCGGCGCAGCGGCCGCCCCGCCTCGGCGGCCTGCGGCCGGAGGCCTCGGCGGAGGCCCGCGGCGGCGGCGCGGCGAGACCTGCGCCGGCGGCGCCCCGGCGTGCGCAGGGGGGGGGGGGGAGCGCGAGCGCCGGCGGCGGCAAACGAGAGCTGGGTCGTCGTCGCCGTCATGGCCGTTGTGGTCGTCATGGTCGTGGTGGTGGTGGTAGTGGTCGTGGGCGTGGTCGGCGTGGCCGTCGTGGGATCGGAGGAGGGAGAGGATGCTAGGCAAGGAGGAGGAGGAGGAGGAGCAGGAGGAGGAGGAGGAGGACCAGTGTAAACCTAAGACTCATCAACGATGTTGCGTTCTGACGCTGACGATCCTGAACCGTGCCGGAACACCATTCCTGGGACTTCAGCATCGCGAACCAAAGCAACTGATGCGCCCTGACAATCCTGAGCCGTTCCAAAGCACCCTGGTAGCCACCAGGATTTTCGGACGCCACCGGGAATGGGTCTCTTTTCGTCCTTCTGAGCTGCCGCCCGTTAGCTGCGCCTGTCTTGCTTTTCCGCTTTTCCGCTTTCCGCTGCCTAGTCGTGGCCCGGCTAGAGTTTGGACGGCTTTTTGACCCGCTTCACGAGGCCGTTGACCAAAAAGTATCCCCACCAGCCTTTCTGATTTAGCCCGCTGCTCGTTAGCTGCGGGTTGACTTGACGCCGTGCGATGTGTCGCCACGGTCGCGATCAAAAAAGTATCCCCACCAACCGCCCATCCAGAAACGAGGCCCATGAGAGCTGACGGGGGGAGAGAGGAAGAGGCACGCATAGTCAAACAGCGAGGGAAGCTTGGGAGGCCCCGTGGCAATCTCGAGCCGTGTTGGAGCGGTCTTGGGGCCGTTTGGAGCATTTTGGGAGCCATTTTGAGCCAGCTTGGGCTATCTGGGCCATCTTGGAGGTCATCTTGGGCTCTCTGAGGCCGCTCGGGGGCCTCTTGGGGGCCTCTCGGGTGCCTCTTGGTGGCCTCTTTGGGCTTCTTGGGGCGCTCTCTGGGCCCTCTTGGTGGTCTCTTGGGAGCCCTGAAGGGCCTCTTGGGGCCATCTTGGAGGCGGTCGGGGTTCCCTTATCTTCGTCCCCCGCTCGGGGGCCACGATCCTCGTGAGGGGTGTCAAACATTGGCCCTCCCAGGGGCCGAAAAAGTACGCTCTAACTCGTTGCGACCCCCTCCTCAAAAACCTCAGGGAGGGGAGGGATAGGGTTCCCCTCCCCGAAGGGAAGAGGGGTTGTGGAAGAGGGAAGAGACCCTCCTTAGACCACCTCTCGCCCAAATTGCTGGTGGGACTTGGCGTGTACGCCCCTGTGCTGCTCAGCGTGTCAGCGGCTTCGGCATCGCAGGGCTCGGAGTCGCACGCACTCGCCAAGAATAGGACCATGACTGGAGGTTCGAACACTCCCCGCGGGGTGCGCGGCGCCGCGAGAGCAGGTGCAGGCGGCGCAGAGACGGTGAGGCCCTCTGCGGAGGGGGCCCTCCGGGCGCTGGGCCCGTGCGGAGCCGCCCCTCCCAGGGCGACCGAAGCGGTCTGCATGGGGCGACCTCTGGGAGAGCGCTCCCCCGGAGCGGGGTGCAGCCGAGAGCGCCTTTGACAGAGGGCACCCTCACGTAGAGGGCGGCCGAACGAGCATGACTCGGGGGCCACATGCGAACCCTACCCCTACCCCCCACGATTTCTGAGGGGGAGGGAAGGGTTCGCATGTGGCCCCCTAATGACTGGCAGCAGGAGTGTCCTCGTCGACGGAGCTGGCATCGGGGCAGGCAAACAGTTTGCTGCCGATGTGGCTCTCAGAGCCGCCAGCGTCGCCAGCCCAGACCGCCTGTCCTGAGAGAAGCGGGAACTGGCCACCCTTACGAAGAGCTGAAGGTGTTCAGAGGGTGTTTCGTTGGCTTTGGGCGTTAACGCTGCACCCACACCGATCCTGGCGAGGCCCGCTCTGGGTGGCCAGGATCGGTGACTGTGGATAGCCACTTAGCGTCCTACCGAGGGCGTCATGCAGACATGCCAGTACTATTTGTGGGTCGTTCTCGCTGTGGCGACGGGCACATTTGAACATGTAGCATTGATACAGTATAGCCTCCGCTGCGGGCGCTTTCTGGCCATACCGCTTGGATGGCAATACGCCACGAGGTGTTTGCACCATGTGTGCCGCCGGTCGGACGTGAGCCTCCAAGGGGAGCACGTCGCACTAGTATGTTCCTCTGCATTCCATCTGAGGGAGTGGGGTGCGGCTTCGCTCGCCAGGGGAGGTGGTCCGCAGCCGTTGTGTAGACTTCGTGGAGGGCGGGGCAGTGCGTCATGGGAAGTGTACCAGAGGTCCCAGAGCGTCGCCAGATCGGTGAAACCAAGCCTTCCGTCAGTAGGATGTGGTGCGGGTCAGCTGCAGCGGACGCTATCGGCCGTGAACTTAGGAAGCCCTCGCAGACCGCGGAGAAGAACCGCCAAACGCCGTCAGATCAGAGGCGTCAGGCGGCTGTTCTCTCCTTGTTGGTTGCTCCTTGCATTCTTTCTTTGGGTCTCAAATCTGCTGATCTGGCGGCCCCAGGGCCTCCACCCGGCAATCCTCGGCGGCCTGACAGTCAGACATGCTTGCTTAGCGTGTCGCTCTGGCAGTGCTGGCTCCCCACGTTTCGGCGCGACCCGCTAGCCACGTCCTAGCCCCCAGGCGGCAACGTCCCCCGTGGAGCAGAGCGACACGGCATCTGCTCGAAAGGCACGGCGTGTCGCCAGGGTCGCCGCCGCGACACTCGAAGCAAGAGTTCCCGATCGTAGACTTCGATGGCTACCAGAGCCCGGAGATCCGACGCTGCGAAGCAAAGGTGACACCGCAAGACATCAAGGCCAGAGCCCCAGACCGTTATCCTCTTGCGGCATTTCTCGAGCCAGATCTATCTGTGATGGCCCCGGGGCCCCCAGCGTGCGCGAAAACGCCCGGTGGGAAACAGTTGCGACGCCCGGATCTCAGGCGCCGTCGATCCCAGACTCCCGACGCCATGACTCTTTCGCAACCTGGGAATTTGGAGGCCTCGAACCGCTCCACAGGGACCGGCTCCCCATCCCGAGTTGTGCCTTTTCGCGTTCCCGAAGCCTGGAAAGGGCTCCCGGAGGCCGAAGACATCGGAAGACTTCGGATGCAACTCCTGGGAGGTCAAATTCTGTTTTCGCCCTGGTCCGAAATCCGGCTTAATCCCGCTGAATCCCGCTTAATCCGGCTTGATCCCGCTTAATCCCGCTTAATCCGGCTTAGTCCTGCTTAGTCCGAGGCCCACTCCGGCGTAACAGCTTCCAAATGGGGCTTGATTCTCTTTAATCCTTCCGACGAAGACCTCCCAGTAGCTGCCTCCTAAGAGGACCGTCCGTCGCGATCTTCTCCACGACGCGAGGGGGTCCGCGGGGCGCGGCCTTCCCTGGGCGTGCGGGGTCTCGCTCGGCCTCCGTCGGCCTCCCTTGCCAGGTCTCGCCGGCCAGCCTCGGGGTTATGTCGGGCGTGTCCCCTACAGGGGGATTTTCGACGAAAAATAAAAAGTACCCCCAAAATATTTTAAAAAGGCCAACAAATATTTTTAAAAATAGCCCCCCAGACTATTTTTAGACAATTTTTGGATTATTTTTGGGGTACTTCTAATTCTTCGTCGACAATCCCCCTGTAGGGGGACAGGCCCGACTTAACCTTGGAGGGGGAGGGGGCAGGGCAGCCCGCTCTCGAGGCGGCGCCGTGCTCGCCGGGAGCGGAGGCGCAACGGCAGGCGCAGTTCGAGGGGGCCGGCGCGGTGAGCGGACCCCCTGCGGGCACTTGGGTCATCATCACCATCAGCATCACCATCGCTGCCGCCATCAACACCATCACATCCCATCATCATCACCATCGGCATCAACATCACCATCATCACCACCACCACCATCCTCATCAGCATCATCAGCATCATCATCGGCATCGTCATCGCCGTCGTCGTTGTCATCATCACCTCTACCACCATCACTAACACTACCATCACTACCATCATCATCAGCAACACCATCACCGTCATGACCATCATTATTATCAATTGTCATTATCATGATCATGGCCATGGTCATGATCAATGGTCCTGATCATCATCACCACCATTGGCAGCAGTATCATAAGCAACATCATCATTGCCACCATCACCATCACCACCACCACCACCATCATCACCACCACCATCATCACCATCACCATCACCATCACCATCACCATCACCATCACCACCACCATCACCATCACCATCACCATCACCATCACCATCACCACCACCACCATCACATCACCATCATCATCATCATCATCATCATCATCATCATCATCATCATCATCATCATCATCATCATCATCATCATCATCATCTCATCATCATCATCATCATCATCATCATCATCATCATCATCATCATCATCATCATCATCATCATCATCATCATCATCATCATCATCATCACCATCATGGCCAGTATTACTGTTATTACCATCATCATCACCACCCTCGTCCGACGCTGCGGCGCGGTCTGCCTGGGACTTCGAGGCGGGATTTGGCAGCCGCGGCGCCACAGGCCAGAAGGCAACGACGTTGCCGCGGCCTCCCGGAAGGCCTCCCGGAGGCCTCCGCTGAGGCCTCCGCTGAGGCCTCCCCTCCAGAGGCTCCTCTCGGGAGGCCTCCCTCGAGGGGCCCCGAGGGCCCCCGAGGCGCCCCCAAGGGCCCCCCCAGGCCCTCGACCCCTCCAGAGCCGCCTCGAGGCCGCCCTCCGCCGCCGTGCCGCCTCGAGCCCGCGCGCCGCCGGCGCGCGCCCTCGGCGGCGTCCCGCGCGCCCCCCGCGCCCGTGGGCTGGCGGCGCGCGCCCCGCCCGGCGCCGATGCGGGCCTCGGGCCGGGGCGCCCGCGCGCTGGCCGCGGCCGCTGCCGCCGGCGGGCCATGAACCGGTACGAGGTGACCAAGGCTCGCCTCGGGCCCGCCTCGCCTCGGCCTCTCCGCGCAAGGCCCGAGGGAGGCCGCGCCCCTCCTCCTCCTCCTCCTCCGCCTCCTCCTCCTCCTCCTCCTCCTCCTCCTCCTCGTCCTCCTCCTCCTCCTCGTCCTCGTCCTCCTCCTCCTCCTCCTCCTCCTCGCGTGGTGAGGAGCTCACGACGGACGGCTCGTCGGCCGTTCAGTTTTCGGCTTCCGGGGGGCCCTTGCCGGGCACCGTGGAGCAGCGACGCAGGATGGAGAGCCGGTCCTGGGGCGTGGGTCGAGACCTCTGGGGTTCCACGTCGCGAAGAAAAGCCCCGACGTCGGGGGTCTGGGATCGGCGGTCCCTGGGAGCTGGGCGCCGCAAATTTTGCACAGCGGGCGCTTTTTCGCCCCGTTTTCGGGGCCCCAGGGCCATCACAGATCGATCCGGCTCGACGAGTGCCGCAGGAAGATGGGATCTGTAGGGCTTCGGTCGTGATTTTCCGCGCTGTTGCAATTTTTTCGCGACGTCGGATCTCAGGGTCGGCGCGTCATCGGGGGCGGTTTTGGAAGGCCCACGCCAGGAAGGAGCCCCAAGAGGGCTTCAAGGAGGTCCCAAGAAAAGGGCGCTCCAAATGTTGTGCAGGGGACGCCAGCCTGCAGTCGACGGTCGAGGGATTGATGTTATCTGGCGTTTAGGACGGTTTTGGTGCGTTTTGGGGGGCGTCCTCGTGGGTTCTGGGGGTAGGGGGGTTTGATCACTTTCTCAGTGTGGTGGGGTAACTCGGCTTTTTCGGGGTGGTCCGGAGAGCATTCTTCAGCCGATTTTCCTGTGGGAGTCGGCGTTGTCGAGGTCGATATGAGTCCCTTGGAAGGCTCTGGGCGACGGCTCTTATGGGTCGGTGCTGCGGGCGCGGAACAAGACGAACGGGGAGCTGGTGGCCATCAAGAAGATGAAGCAGAAATACCACAGTTGGGAGGAGTGCATGAAGCTTCGGGAGATCAACTCTCTGCGGAAGCTTGTACACCCCCACATAGTCAAGCTGAAAGAGGTCATCAGAGAGAATGACGAGCTGCACCTCGTATTTGAGTTCTGCGAGGCGAACATGTACGAGTACATGAAGGCCCAGGTGAGCAAAGGGCGATCGCTGCCAGAGAGCAAAATCTGCAGCTTCATGTTCCAGACGATGCAGGCCGTACAGCATGTGCACAAGCACGGCTACTTCCACAGGGATCTCAAACCAGACAACCTGCTCGTGAGCGGGGAAGTAGTGAAGCTGGCTGACTTCGGGCTCGCACGTGAGATCCGTGCTCGGCCCCCATTCACGGAGTATGTCTCCACGCGCTGGTACCGAGCCCCCGAACTCCTGTTGCGCAGCAGGTGCTACAATTCGCCGGTGGACATGTGGGCTGTGGGTGCCATCATGGCCGAGCTGTACGCCATGCGCCCGCTCATGCCGGGCACTTCCGAGCCCGACCAGCTCTTCAAGATCTGCTCGGTGCTGGGGACTCCCACGCAGGCGCAGTGGCCCGAGGGCCACAAGCTCGCTGGGCAGATGGGCTTCAAGTTCCCGCAGATGACGCCGACGGCGCTGGAGGTGCTGCTCCCGCAGGGCAGCCCCAACGGCCTGTGCCTCGCGGCCGAGCTGCTGCAGTGGGACCCGGGCCGGCGCCCCAACGCCAGCAAGGCGAGCGAGGCAGAAGAGCGGAGGCCCCTGCGCGGACATTCGCGCGCAAGCTGCCCACGCGAGGTCGCGCGCAGGTGCCCTCGCGCGGCCTGCGTAAGCCGCCGCGCCAGTTCGCCGTGGCATCTCGAGGCCCGCTTCTCTGCGTCGCTCAGGTGTTGCAGCATCCCTTCTTCGAGGGGTGCGTACAGGTGGTCGCCCAACAGCTGCCGGCTGCCGGGGGCACTGCGGAGAGCTCCTGCCAGCGCGCCTCGGACCCCGACGAAGCGGCGACCACCTCCACGCCGCGGCGGCTGCCGAAGCTGCGCCTGAGCATGACCTGCGGCAGCTTCGGCGCGGACAGAGGCCTGGAGAAGGCTCAGCATCGTTTAACCGATCCCCATCCCCGTCCCCATCCCCATCCCCATCCCCATCCCGACCCCCGCCATCCCGCCACCCCAGTTGGGGAGATGCCCCTCGAAACTCGAGGGGAACAGCCCATACCCCCATCCCGGGGGACCAATCGGCCAGTGTGGCCCAGGCCACGCCCGCGGGGGCAGGGATCGGTTCGACGATGCTCCAAGGCGGCCCCTCGGCAGGGGCAGCCGGCCAGCGCCAGCGCCCGCGGGTCGATCTTCGGCCAGGGGCTGGGCCCGCAGAAGCTTCGCCTGGGCGGCAGCTGCGCAGGCCTCTTCCTCAGCGAGCAGCCCGCCGCCAGCGGCGCCCAGGCCGCCTCGCAGGCCGCCTCGGGGGCCCCCAGCCTGCCGCCGCTGCAGCGGGCAGCCCAGGCGGAGGGCGGGCGGGGCGCGGGCGCGACCCAGGACAGCAGCCCCAGCTCGAAGAAGAAAAAGCGCTGTAGCCATAAACTCTTGGCGCTCCGCGCGGATCTCTTGGGATCCGCGCTGGGCACCCCCGGCGGCGCCTCCAGCGCCGCCCCTGGCGCGCTCCGCGCGCCAGGGAGGGGGGTCCGGCGCGGATCCAAGAAAGCCGCGCGGAGCGCCAATAGGTTATGTTATAGCGTTTTTCTTCCTCTGCCAGCAGCTCTCTCAGCCCCCGGTACCTGCGCACGGCGCGCTACCAGCCGGGTCTGCACCAGGCGACGGTGCCAGTGGCGGCCGTGCAGTCGGCGCTGAGCCGCTGGGGTCGCTAGTCGAGCGCAGGCCTCGTCTCGGCCGCCGCTGCCGAGATCGGCCACGTGTGGCAGGGGGTGGGCCGCAGCGCTGGCGGTCGCGCTCATGTCCTTGCGGGCGCAGCGAGAAAGCATCGCGCGGTCGCAACCGAGCCGTCCGCTGCGCTCGTTGCCTGCTCAGGTGGTTCATGCCGGTGGTCGTTCAGACCGCCGCTTTTTCCGGGCCACCCGGTGCCAGAGTGGAGCGGCACCTCACGATGACAGCTGCTGGTTCTCCCCATTCAACAAGAACATGCTCGAGTTTCTCGGGTCTGCGCTGGGCCCCCCTGGCGGTGCCTTCGGCGCCACCTACGGCGCGCTCTGCGCGCCAGGGAGGGTGACCCAGCGAAGTGCCGTCCAAGAAATCAGAGCCGACCTTTGAGTGTTTATGCTCATGTCGTCTTGTCTTCTTTTAGCCTCTCTTTTTTCACTTTGGTCTCTGTCACCCACCGCCTGCAGGGCATGGCGACTGGCACAGCGTCAGCCGGCTCCTTCGAGAAGCCGCGGTGCGCTCTCAGAGTGCCCAGGGCCTGGCAACCGAACGGCCTCAGTTGGTTACTCTGCCTAGTACAAAGTTTGTCACGGTGCGCCTCCGAGCATCCATGGCCTCGCTTCTGTCTACGCCCTCCTCTTGGGAGGCGTCACTTCTCGTTGCCCGAGGTGAGGGAATGCCTTTCCTTGTTGTCCTTTTTCTCTCATTCGCCTTCTCTTCCTCCTCCTCCTCCTCCTCCTCTTCCTCCTCAATTTCACTGCGCCAGCGCTGTGCGTTTCGCTGCTCGAACTGGTTTGTATCCAGAGTTGGCCACTCACTGCTGTAGATGTGCTGATCTTCTGTGCGACATAGCCTCCTCTCGACATTCCAGGTGACAAAAGTACGTGAGAGGACGCTATCGATCCGCTTGCACCGATTCTTGCCAAGCTAATCTTGGGCCCAAGATGAGCCCAGTTATGGCTGGTTGCACGATCGGGAAGTCTTGGATAGCGCGTCGCTCCGCTGGCTCTGGTCCACCACGCTTGGGCGCGACACGCTATCCTCTTCTCAGTCCCCAGGCTCCAGCGCCTCGAGTTTTTTCCCACCCCCCCACCCCACGGAGCGGACCGACACGCTATCCGCTCGCAGGGCAGAGCATATCGCCAGGGCGGCCGCCGCGGCACGCTGAGCAAGGGAGGAGGAAGAGGAGGAGGAGGAGGAGGAGGAGGAGGAGGAGGAGGAGGAGGAGGAGGAGGAGGAGGAGGAGGAGGGAGGAGGAGGAGGAGGAGGAGGTAGGAGGAGGAGGAGGGAGGAGGAGGGAGGAGGAGGAGGAGGAGGAGGAGGAGGGTAGGAGGGGAGGAGGAGAGGAGGAGGAGAGGAGGAGGAGGAAGGAGGAGGAGGAGGAGGGAGGAGGAGGAGAGGAGGAGGAGGAGAGGGGGGGGAGGGAGGATGAGGGAGGAGGGAGGAGGAGGAGAGGAGGAGGTGGAGGAGAGGAGGAGGAGGAGGAGAAGGAGTAGGAGGGAGGAGGAGGAGAAGGAGAGGAGGAGGAGGAGGAGGAGGAGGAGGAGGAGGAGGAGGAGGAGGAGGAGGAGGGAGGAAGGAGGAGGAGGAGGAGAGGAGGGAGGAGGAGGAGGAGGAGGAGGAGGAGGAGGAGGAGCACGAGGAGGCCAGGCTCCGAGCAGCGGTCCTTGGCACCTGCGGTGCTCGCCCTCCCTCTTCGCGCCCGCCTCCCCCTCCTCGCCCCCCGTCCAGCTCTCCAGCACCCTCGTACCTATCCTCTTACCTCTCCTCCCTCTTACATCTTACCTCTCCTCCCTCTGCCTCCACCTCTCCCTCCACCGCCCCCTTCAATCTCCCCGCCGTCCTCCCCGTGGTCCTCCTCCACCTCCTCCTCCTCCTCCCTCCGTCCGTCGCCAGCGCTGTCGCTGGCCTTTCCTTACTTTCTTTCCCACGGCCCTGTCGTATCAACGCCCGAGTTTTCGATTTCATGTCCCGCCCCCGGTTCGTTTCAAAGTCCCGCCAGTCCCCGTCGTCGTCTTTGATTTTGTCGCTCTCCCTTGTGTCTTCTCCACCAGCCTCGCCCCGTCAACGAGCGAAGCTTCTATGCGATGCCCTGCCTGTGTGCCCGCTTCAATATTCGGGTGTTGCTAGAAGTACCCCTGGCCCAGGGTGCCCCTAGGATTCTCGGGGTGGCCCGGACGGCCTTCAGAGCATCCCTCACGAGGCCCAGAGGGCCCCAGCGGCTCCCAAATGGTGCTAAAAGCTGGGGGCACCTTGGACCAGGGGTACTTCTAGCAACGCCCGAAATATCACGCCCGTCCGATCGACCCGCCCCTCTTTGCTGCACCGCCCGCTCGCCCGCTTCGATGTCCTGCCCGCCCGACCGACCCGCCCGCCTCGCTGTCTCGCTCGCCTGGCGCGCTAGACGCTTTGAATGCCCCACCCGCGTCGTCGTCATCGGGGGTCGGTTGTCGGTCTTCGGTCGTCGTCGTCGTCGTCGTCGTCGTCGTGGTGGTGGTGGTGGTCGTCGTCGTCGTCGTCTTCGTCGACCGGGCCGTCAGCGTGAGCATTAGCGTCGTCTTCGTTGCTAGATGCTGGCGAGCAAGGTGGGGGGTTCTCGCCGGAAGGGGGGTGCGGGGACCTAGTTCAAGAGGAGGGGCAGGAGTCTTTTGAGGGGCTGGAGGGGAGGGGTCCTAGCTCTGGCGAATGTGTGTGTGTGTGTGTGTGTGTGCGTGTGTGTGTGTGTGTGTGTGTGTGTGTGTGTGTGTGTGTGTGTGTGTGTGTGTGTGAGAGGTGTTTGTGTGTGTGTGTGTGCGCCCTGGCCATTGCATTTCACTTATCTTATTTTTCTCCGCCTCGACGCTTCGCACAAGGCCGCGACTGGATATACATATATATATATATACATATGTAATCTGTATATGTGTACAGATATTTGCGTAGATGTATGCATGTATGTATGTATGTATGTATGTATGCATGTAGGTAGGTAGGTAGGTAGGTAGATAGGTATGCATGCCTGCCTGCCTGCCTGCCTGCCTGCATGCATGCATGCATGTATGCATGTATGTGTGTATGTGTGTGTATGTATGTATGTATGTATGTATGTATGCATGCATGCATGCATGCATGCATGTATGTATGTATGTATGTATGTATGTATGTATGTATGCATGTGTGTGTATGCATGCATGCATGCATGCATGCATGTATGTATGTATGTATGTATGTATGCATTCATGCATGCATGTAATCTAATGTAATATAATGCAACGTGGTGTGACGTAATGTAATGCAATGTAATGTACGTCTGTCTGTATGTAGGCAGGTATGTAGGTAGGTATATAGGTCGATATATAGATAGGTCGATCGGTATGTATGTACGTATATACGTACGTACGTACGTATGTATGTATGTATGTATGTATGTATGTATGTATGTATGTATGTATGTATGTATGTATGTATGTATGTATATACGTACACATGCACGTATGCATGCATGCATGCATGTATGTATGTATGTATGTATGTATGTATGTATGTATGTATGTATGCATGTATGTATGTATGTATGTATGTATGTATGTATGTATGTTTATATATGTATATATATATACACATATACATAGACGCACACACATACACACATATACATATACATACACACACACATTTTTATATATATATATATATATATATATATATATATATATAAACTTCAGGGCTTCGCCCATTGCCGCCGGCCCCCCTATTACTAGTTCAGGCGGCTGCGCTTGGGGCCTCTTGGGTGTCTCCTTGGGGCTTCTCGGGGGTCTGTCTCCTCGGGGCCTCTTGGAAACAATATTTTGGGTTTCTTGGGGGTCTTCTTGGGGGCCTCTTGGCGGCCTCTTGGGAGCCTCTTGCGGCCTTTGGGGATGTTCTTGGGGCCTCCTGGGGCCCTCTCGGGGCGGAAACGTAGAGTTTTCGGTTCGTGGACTCCCTCATGGGTCTCGTTTGGGAGCCTCTTGGACCGTCTTGGGGCCCTCTTCGGCTGCTTGGGGTCGTCTTGGGCCGTCGTGGGGGCTTCTAGGGCCGTCGTGGGGCGATCTTGGGAACCTCTTGGTCCGTAAGCTGGACAGGCGAGAAGGCCAACAACCTTCAAAAACGTTAGGAAAATCGTTGATTTTTGCTTCGTGCGGCCCTCTTTGGAGGCCTCCTGGAGGCCTCATGGGCCGTCTTGGCAGCATCTTGGGCCGTCTTGGGGCCATCGTGGGACATCTTGGGGCCATCTTGGGCCGCCTTGGCCGCCTGAGGCTCTCTTCGGAGCCTCGTCGGGCAATCTTGGAGGCCTCTCGGGCGGTTCTGGCCACGCGGTGGCGTCACCATGCGCTGTCCAGCCGCGTGGACGTCGCGCTGCTCGCGCCGCTCCTAGCTGACTTCGCAGTGCCCGCCCATTTTGCTTCTTCATGCTAGCCGTGGCCCAGATATTTTCGCTCCCGCTGGTGTGTGCCGACGGTTTCATGTTTGGTCGCCGTGTCCTTGCGCGCGCAGCTCGGATACTCTCCGTCGAGGAGACATCGGGGGGGGGGCGCGCGCGCGAAATTCGACAGGAAACATTTACCGATGTAAGGCGGAAGGGGGGGGGCGAGGGATGAAGCAGCAGGAGGGGGGGGGGCTCGGTGGCCACTTCGCAACGTGCCCCGCTGGGGGACAGGGGGGGAGGGGAGAGGTTCAAGCAATGGTGCGTTGGGTGACAATCTGAAAAAGCGCTCACAATGTACGTGCAGACTTTAGGATGCGTCGTGCGTGCTAAGTGATTACGCAATGATTAGCCTAATTATGTGGGGTCCCTCGGTAGTGTAATTTCCCGCCGCCTTCGCTGGCGCGGGGCGGGTGCTGAGGCTGCGGCGGGCCAGGCGGCCTTTGAACTGTGGCGGCCTCAGCCGCGCGCGGCCTGGCTGGAGAGCTTGGGCGTTGGCGATGGATTGGGCACCCCAGTGGGTCGTCAAACTGAATGTCGGGCTTCCTGTCTACTCAGATCTCTCCCAAAGCTTCCGATCCGTGGGCCTGGCTGCCAAAGTGGACGGCGAGAACCCTTCGGATTGAAAGTGCTGGTGCCGCTGAGGGTCCACAGGGTCGCCCAAAAACCTGCGCGTTGCCGAAGCTGCAGGCCCCCTCTGGAAGCCAGAGGCTCGAGCCCCTGGCCGCGGCTGGCTGGCGACCCCTCGGGCGTGCGGACTGTGCGGCGGCCTCCTGGTACATGTGGGCTCATGTCTTGGCGCTCCGCGGTGCGAGCCCATACCCCCCCCCTTGGCGACGACGGCCGTGACAATTGGGGGGTGGGTGGGAAAGGGGGGGGAATGGGGCCAGTCGCGTCGCGCTTGGCGCCGCCGCCGTCTGGGCACGCCTCGGAAGCGTTGAGTCCCGGACGGCGTCGGCGCGAGTCGTGACGTGGCCGGGGGAGGGCGGCGGCGGGGCCCCTTTTGCGGGCGTTCCCGCGAGCTGCGGAGACGTGGGCTCCACGGTGGAGGAGGGCGGGTCGAAGAGAGGCGTGCCCGAGCCTGCTCCAGAGGTCCCGGCAGGCTCTGGCGGGCGCCTGCCGCCACGGCGAGCCGCGCCCCCTCGTGAGCGAACGCCTCGGCGCCGCGGCGGGGCTGCGGCCACAGCTGCCACGCGCGGGGATTGGTCGTCGGGGGCCTCGGCAGGCGGAGAGGCCGTGGCTCTGCCCTCGGGCCCTGGGGGAGCCCCGGCCGCGCCCGCGTCCTCCGCCCGCCGAGGCCCCCATTGGCGCGGACCCCCTCCGGCCGTGGTGATGGCCACGCCACCGCCCCGCGTCGGAGCAGAGCAGCGTGGGAGCCGATCCCCCCTCCCCCACCCCAGAGATCCAGCGTATTGGAAAAAATATCAAGACGTAGGTCTTTCGCATTGTTCGGCCTCGAGGGGCCCTCGCCGGGC